>VZTU01016962.1:223825-259043 GCA_013400835.1 Zapornia atra | reverse complement strand
TCTTCTTTCCAAGTCCCTTTGAAATTGTTTTGGGATATGTGATGGATGAAAAGTTCCTTGGGAATGAAAAGAACTTAATTGTTGTGTTTGGATTTTTTTTAATTAGAAGAAATATTAAATCAAATTGCAACCACCAGCTTGTTTATCAGCATTTTCATTTATATTATTTTTATAATATAGAAGCTTTTATAGTGGTAGATAAAATTATTCAGGGGTTTATACATTGAGTGTGTAGTAATGTGTGTCAGAGCACAAAGATTGGCATCTGAAAAGCTGAATCCATTTAGCTGGAGGAAGAGCACAAAGTTAAATCTGTTGCATCATAGTTCACAGCAGGGATCGGCATCACCTCCAAGTTACTTGTTGGTGTTCAGTAAACAGAAGATAAACATTAGGTGCAGTAAGGTTTTTCAGCTGTTTTGGGCTTCTCCTCCATTTCTTAACATTTCCAAAGAAAATGTGGGAGTTGGCAAGTGCACTACAGGCAGCACAACTGTCATGTTGAATGATGAGAAACTGGTCAGGAGTGGCTGCTTCGATAGGTACGATTTTGTCATGGAGAAAGGAGTGTGTGTAGAGAAGTATAATTTTGTTAGGGGCCCTTTGCATGTGTAAGTACAGATGTGTGTGCATAAGGACAGCAGCGAGCGGCACAGGCAGCTGAGTTGTGTCTCCTCTGGAAAGGAGCAGGGAAACTTTCAGTGAAACCATGGAACAGTCAAAACTCGTGAGACATCAGGTCAGTTCACCTAAGACACGAGTCATCTGGGAAATTTACAGCCACAGATTATCTCAGTTTTAAGAGCCTGTTATGCCTTTTTTCCTGCTCAGGTTTCCCTCACCACATCTACTCAGGCCGAGCCTGCTTTCCCCAAGTGCCCCATTGGCACAGGCCTCACTGTTGCCTAAGGAGCAGCACGGTATTGATGAAAAGCATATGGGTTCTTTATGCCTCAGGGCCCATGTTGCCCATATCACTACCGAGTGACAAAGAGCTGTCATCAGTTTACCTTATCCTCAAGTGACTGGCTGAAAGAATTGAGGTCCTGTGTGTCCCATGGTGCTTATTTATCTTCAGCACACAGCAGATGGCAGTGCCTTTCTTTAGACATAAACCCCAATATTTTGTATCTCTCCAAACAGGTGGTACGTCCTTAGAAATCAGGGAGTTCATCAGGCCCGACCTGAACTTAAATTTTCCCCGAGACACTCTCACACAACATACTCCTGGAGCATAGATCACAGAGCAGCTAGTGTTCTCATCCAAGGATGGTCTGCTCTCAGGTCTCTCCAGCTCCTTTCCTAATGGCAGAGTTTGGGGAACTAAAGTAATACCTATGGTAGAAATGGGTTGGGTCAGGGGCCACTTGGTCACCTGAACATATACATGGAGAGAACAATGGAAATCACTCACTTTGACCCAAGGGGAGCATTTGACGGTCTCCCATCATACCCTTGTGTGCAAATTGGAGCTGTATTTCCATATTGGAGATATATTTTTAGTATATATACTGTAAGTCATGTGGAAAATTGATTGGACTACCAGTCTTGAAGCTGGCGACTGCTTCCTAGGGGTTCCTCAGGGGTCAGCTATGAAGAAAAAGATCTGATAACCAACTTGTATGTCAAGCCATCAGTGTGCACCTCTGGAAATGGCAGTGAACTGCATCCTGGCTGTATTAATTAGCGGGGGTGTAGCCATCAGGTGATGCTCCCTCTCTGTTCAGCACTCGTGTCTGCTTTTGGGTAGTCCAGTACAAGAAATGCATAGACATACCAGAGTGGCCAGTGAAGGGCCACCAAATGGCTTAGGGAGTACATAGTGTAGGAGGACAAGCTCAGAGAGCTGGGGTTTGTTCAGCCATTGTAAGAGAAATGTCTTCTTGCTGTGTACAGCTACCTACAAGACAGCAAAGAGCAGGCCGAGCCAGACTCTGCGCAGAGGAGCACAGCAGAAGAAGCAGCAACAGACACAAGCTGAAGCAAGGAAAATTCCAATTAGATATTAAAAATAAAATGAGGTGGTCAACCAAAGGTGTAGCATCTCCATCCATGTAGATATTCTGGAGTCCACTGGGCAAAGCCCCAAGCAGCCTCCTCTGACTTTGAACTTGGCCCTACTTTGAGCAGGGCTTAGACCTACTCAAAGGAAGGGAGTCTAGATGGCCCTTCCAACTTCAATTATGTAGTGATTTCATAAACTGCAGGACAAAAATGCTTTAAAAACAGCTTCAGAAGCCTGGTAGATCAATGTAACACACTTAACACTGGTTTTCTGACAGTGCAGGTGTGGTTTTAAAGTCTCTTCTGTGTTCCTCCTGTGTCTGGAGTCGTGTGCTTACAGATACCTTCTTGCAGTACACTGTGCTGCTTTAATGGCGTTCCAGCCACACAGGGGATGGATGTTGGATCAAGGATAGGTGGAGCAAACAGTGTTCCAGGGCAGGTTGTCAAATACTATGTCCATAAGGCAAACTGAGTGGTTAGCACCTTCTACTCATAAATGAGGTCTGAGATCTTTGTCTGGTTAACCTTTCTCTCCACTGTGCACTGACTTTGGCACAGAACAAGGTAGTCTAAGCGTGATGAGATCTGGCCCCCTGAAGGTCAGTAGGAGACACAGACAGGCAAGATATCTTTCCTGCTCTCCCCTGGTACATAAAGTTAACATTTAATTGTTGCAACTGCTTTTGCTGCAGGTCCTGATGTTAGGCGATTAACTTATCAATTTCTAACCTCCTACCTGAACTCTGAGGAGCAGATCTATACTTGGTAGAGCTGCTGTGCAATGTTTCTACTAGGCATCAGTTTGACCTGAGCTATTCTCTGCTGTTGTCTGGTAGAAAAGCTTAAAATTTCTCCACTGGCTTAGCAGTATAACTCTTGCAAACAGAATTATAGTGCTTCCAGTATGTCCTGGTTTGCTGAAGGCCACACGTAACCCAGCTAAGCAATAGTTTAATTGCAAAGCTGATTTTCAATGTTACAAGTGCCTGAATTCTCCCTGACTGGTTTCCTTTCTCTTTCAAGCTGTGACTTTGTATTTGCCCCAGAAGCCAGTTGGACAGTGGAAGGATGTGGCAGAGATTTTAAGGGACTGTTAGAGAGCCCCTGGAGACAGAAATCGAAAAGTGCTTTCATAATTATTCCACGGACTAGGCTGTGTGACGTCAGTATGACTCATGCAAGGTCATTACAATTTATCTTGGTATCTGAGCAGAAAGTGGGAATAGGATGTGAAGGGGGAAAAAAAGAAAACCCAACCTTCCTGTATGTCTGATTTTGGTATAAAGTGCAGAATCATGTATAAAAAGTGAGGGGCCATCTTGAGGAGTTGGGGTGAAATATAACAGGAGGCACATTCGGAAAAAAACCCCACATTGGTAGGACATTTTCACACTGTTGCTACAGATTAGATGGAAAGCTACAGCAAGGTGATGACCAGCCCAGTAGCAAAACCATGGAATAAATAACAAACAAAAATTTAGGTCGCAAATGTTTGCCTGTTTCAACTGTACCAAGGGACTTTTGGGACCTAAAATTTTGTTAATGCTTCTCGATGGTCTTGAAGGTCTTTTCCAACCAAAACCATTCTATGATTCTTCTTTCTTTTAAGGGTAGAAGTACTTAGAGAGATGGTTTAGTAGAGGACAAGTACAGTTGGACTCGATGATCTTAAAGGTCTTTTCCAACCTAGTGATTCTGTGATTCTTCAAAGGCAAGGAGTAAGGATTGCCACCTATTTCTAAAGGCAGATCCTTTGCAGACTGGTTGCTTTTTGCCTGCTCCCTCTCAGCACTTCTCATGCCACCTCTTACTCCTCTTGAATTACTACATTGCGTTTCATACAATAAATGGCATTCAAGTGTACATTAGAAATGACCAGGATTGGTATTAGAAATTAAATAAAATATTACCTTTTTTTTTCTTTTTCCTTTTTCTTTTTTGTAAATTGCTCCAACAGTGGCAAATTAGCAGTAAATTGATAGAGAAAGGTAAGCACAGATCCTTTAAATCATAGTGAAGTTTTTGGCATTCAAGCTAGAAGTGTCTCAATTTAACACATCATTGGTTTGTATTATTAGAAATTTCATTGGTTTGTGGAGCGTATGATGGTTATGCTCTAAAATTGAAAGTACATAGACTCAGGACTTCTACAGTAGGCTGAGCTCTTACGCGGTTACTGATCAGCGTACAGCAATTGCCATGGCTTGTTAATAAGCACAGGCAAACCACCATTAAAACCCTACTTGCCACTGTATAGAAAGATTTTTAACAGTACTTATTTTCTTGTTTATAGTTCTATATCAATCATGAAATGGGAACTGAGAGACCAGTAAATGTCATTTGCCACTTTTCAAGTGGCATGAATTTATCATCTGCATTGCATTTCATCTCATGCATCTGTTTCCTTCCAAACGGGAGTAGGGGATTAGAGTGGAAATGTGTCTTGAATCATTAAAAGAAACACTGCTTAAAATAGTAACTTAAATTAAAGTAGCAAAACCGTTTCAGTTAATATTTAGCCAGTGTCATCCAAAATCTCCTTTTACTGGTTTCAGCTTTATTCCCTGAAAATCATCCTAGAACCCCCTCAAAATAGGGGAGCCGGTTTTGGTTAAATAGTAAAATATTTTTAAGGCTTACTAAACTTTAAGATGGTCTTTATTTGCTATCCATTATGGCTGCCTTTTCCATGGTATATTTGACAGGAACTTATCAAGGGTTTATTGTGTCTACAAAGCCCTAGCATGATATTTATTCTTTGTCATATGCAGGCTATGTCAAATGTGCCTTCTGCCACGATCATGAAGCTGATTTTATTCTGATGGTGGTTCTCCCGTCTGTGGAGAGGGTGACTTGGTGATCTGTATGTCACCACCTGATAATGAGCTTTTCTTCTCTCCTGTGTGCTGCTAGGAGGTCATTACTTGGTCTTAGTCTTTTCCCTCAATGGATTGGACTCATCTGTTGTTAGCCTTTTGCTCTTAAAGCCTAATGTTCTTCATTGCTTCTTGCTAAATAAGAAATGTTTGTGCTAATGTAGCATAGGAAGCCAATGTGTCTGAAGCACAGGTGGCTTCACTGGCTTGTCCCAGCGCTGCCCCATTCTCAAGAGCCGAGCAGCATCCACTGGGTGCATGCCTGATGGCACAACAGCTTGCAGAAGTAATGCTTCTCGTGTTCTTTGACTTGCACGCATGGTCCTGCAACATGATGGGACATAGGCATGGGTGTCACCAGGCTGGGTAAGGGAACGGTTGCACATTTATCAGGTGATGACAGGTGATTCTTCCACAGGATAGAAGAGGGTCTGCAAAGCCCTTGGGAAACCAAGTAGCAAAGGAGATGCGAGGTTATTTCTTTGTCATATCAGGAAGCTCCCAGGTAAGAGAGTTATTGGAGCAGTTAGTGGGTTGGATCCACCCTGCAGGTTACAAATTAGATAGACTCATTTAATCTGTTCAATGTGTTAAAAATACCTCTGTGGCTGAGGGTGCTCAAACCCAGCCCCAGTACCGACAAGCAGTTCGTTAAGAGGTGCAAATCCTACTACAGTCATGCAGATACATTGGGTCAAGGACACTGTGATGCAGGATATAGTCCGTTCAGCACAGTGGACCAGTTACACTCGCATCGAGACATACCTCTGCAAAGTCCCATTTTCTTAATGGAGCCAAAACTGGGACTTGAATGGGTTATACTGGAAAGCAAGTGCTTCTCTGCTTTTAATTAGTACTGGTTGAGTACCATTAGTTGAATAATGTATTTGATGAATAGTACTGTTGTCCGTCACATAAATGATTCAATTAATCTTTTATTTGCCTTACCTGAACAATTCTATAGGAGGTTGCAAATATCCATTGAATAATCTATTAGAATGATGCATTGCTTTTCAAATATACTATACAACAAATAATTTTATCTCATTTCCAGCCAAGTTTTCCCTTAATTAAAATTTGCATGTATATAACAATTGGGCCTGAAGAATCTCAAAGAATTTGGGTAGTAGCAGGCACAAGGTGGAGAGAAGCGTTTCTCTTATTACGAATGATTTATGTTTTGTAACTCCCATAGTATCGTGCTTTAAGAGTATGTCAGGGATGTCAAGAGCTTTGAAAAATCTATTTTTTTCTTTTTGTTGTTTTTGTTTTATAAATGGAGTTACTTTCCAAGTGATCTCCAAATAAATAATATACATTTTTCTAGTGACGCGCGGCCACCCTTGAAAGAATAGTGGTTGCAGCCAGTTCACTGCACAGGGGTAGAGAATGAAGAAAAAGAAGCGGAGGAAAGGACCTGATTCTCCAGCAGATAGATTCAAAGGGAAGGCAGCATCTTCTCAGCTACAGTCAGAAGGTGCACACAGGGAGCTCTCACTTCCAGCAAACGGCTCCCAGAGCCCATCTCAGAAGGGCAGACTGCTCCAAACTAGTGGGTGGCAGGGGACCCAGCTTCTAGATCTAGTACCCATACCAGTGATTTCACAGGCAGTTCAAATGCCTGGAAAAAAGGAATAATCAAAATGTTGTTTGGAGAAAGCTCTAGGACAAGTAGAAGAGCTCAGGGTAATGGCTCACTATTGCCTCCTTCAGATGCTTCCACCAAAGCCTTCAAATCTTTGCAAAGGAACTCGCCTTTTAAAAGGGAGGCTGACGTGCATCTAAACAGTACTTGCATGACCAAAGCAGGGGGTTTCTGTCCTTTACACAAACGTCCAGCATCCCTCTCCCTTGCACACATGCCTGGCACCTTCTGCAGCTGTTTTAGCTGGCACTGCCGTATTTGGAAGACTTCGGCTTCATTTCAGACAGGAGGAGCCCTGCTGCTGCACAGGCTGGTACCCTGAATACCTTTAGATGTCTCTGGATGTTCAGGCTTGCATCTCCATCTCTCTGGACTTAGAATCATAGAATCATCTAGGTTGGAAGACACTCTTTGGATCATTGAGTCCAACCACAGCCTAACCCAGACTAGTCCACCTCTAGATCATATCCTTAGGGACTTCATATACATGCCTTTTAAACACCTCCAGGGATGGTGACTTCACCACCTCCATGGGCAGCCTGTTCAATGCCTGACAACCCTTTCAATAAAGAAATTCTTCCTGATATCTAACCTAAATCTCCCCTGGTGCAATTTCAAGCCATTTCCTCTTATCCTTTCAGTTGTTACTCAAGAGAAGAGACCAACCCCAATATCTCTGCAACTGCCTTGCAGGTAGTTGTAGAGAGCAATAAGGTCTCCCCTCAGACTCCTTTTCTCAAGACTAAAAAGCCCCAGCTCCCTCAGCTGCTCCTCATAGGACTTCTGCTCCAGACCTTTCACCAGCTTCAGACTTAGCAGAAACCAAGTGCCCTTTCTGCCTAGCACTTTTGGAAATCCCTTCAGTGCCTACCTGTGTGATTAAGGCACCTGAATACCCTTGAAGAGTTGGCCATCGTAGCATCACCAGCTGTGATGCTCAGCACGGAGGAATGCTCTGGGAGGGGAGCATCCTGGGGAGAGACACAAGTGACAGGAGGCTTTAGCTGGGTCCATTGGTCAGCATTCACTAAAATTCACTTAAACAAAGAATGAAAAGCCAGTCTTGTTTTGATTTAGACGAGGAAGCAAGTCCTTTACTCTGGCAATTACATTTCTCTTTAGCTGCCAGTTAGTAGAATTAAAGAATAATTTAGAGGTTCAGAGGATCTTCATGAAGTATGAAATAACCCTGTCACCGCTGCGCTTGGGGACCTCAAAGACAGTCAAGGAACCTGGATTGGGGTCATTAAGGTCACCTGCTTTTGTCTCACCCAAATCAGGTGGGTTTTGATGTCTAGTTTCTTGGTCAAGAACACTTTTAAAAGGAGAAGAAGAAAAAAGCCATTTATTCAGGAGTTTAAGTCCTGGGTTTTACTGCTAGCCCTTGGGAATGGTTTTACAACACTCCCCGTCTCTGTTGTTTAGAGTGTCTGTCTTACAACGATGTAGGCTCTTGATCTCACCAACTTGACTGTATCTTTTTATTAAAGTTGCACTTCCTGTGATGGTGGATTTAATTTAATGCAAACGAAATTGTGTCTAGGTGACATGATCTGACTGTGTTATGCAAACTCCTACATTATGCCATTCCTCTCACACTAAAAGCTTTGTTGCGACATATTAATATAGAAAGGGTTATTTGTTTTGCTAGTAATAAAGGCTGTATATTCGCTGTTTAGAACTAGTAATAAGGTTGACTTTTACACAACCTTGGGGAGAAAGTTACGTTATTTATTTTTTTTTTGAAGAGTTAAAAATTAAAAATGCATCTTGTGTATGTTCAGTTGAGACGAGAGCAAAGGAGAGTACATACAAATTCCATCAAATACAATTAGCATAATCAGAGGCTGGATGAGAGCCACAAATGATTGCACAAGGGAAAAAAAAAGTAGTTCCTGGGATATTGGTGCGTTGTCTGAAGCTGAGCAGGACACAAAGCAGGAAGAACTATTTTTACCCAAGGGCAATTTTTACTGATACTGCCCTTGCAAGCAGATCTTATTTTATTATTTTTATGGATTCTTTTTCTGCCCTAAATTTGTATACTGAATTATCCATGAGGATAAATGCCAGAGTGGATTAAGATTAAATTAGGAGCTAGAAACTCCAAAACAAAACCAAAAAATCTCTCTCCTTCCTACACACTCCCTTTTCTTTAGTGTAGTTTGGGGTTGGGGCGGGGGGGAGAGTGTGGTGTTGATTTTTTTTTTTTCCTCTTTTCCCTTCAGGTGCACCACACTCCAGCCACATAGACTGATTTTGCTTTTGAATCATTTTTACACTGAATTTTCTGCACAGATAAATTAACTTCCAGTGTCACGTCTTCTTTCGTTGAGGTCATCATCTTCTTCATCGAGTTCCTGAATTTCTTTATTCTGCCTGTAATATAGCTGGATGATGTTCTTTGTCAGGCTTTTTTTTTTTCCCTTCTTTCACTCTGGTTCTGCTGCAGTGCACACAGGGGCACAGTCAGAGAGTTTACAATGGCTCCTACCTTCTGGAGAGCAATGAGTAATTTAGACCACTTGTTATCCAGGGCTGCCAGGCTCCAGCTTCTGACAGAGCCGATGGAGAGAAGTAGGCATGACACCTAAATTAGGTACCTGTACTGCATCATTTAACTGCTGCCCCTGGATCTTACCAAGTTAGTTATAATAACCCTGGTGATGTTGGTAGGTAAAAGCTCGGTGTTTAAAAATTCCACCTGTGTTGTACTCAGAGGCTTTGCTTACCTGCAAGACAGCCTTTTCCCTGCCTGCTTCTTTCTTCCTGAACTGATGCTTTTTTCTGTCACTTTGTGTCTCATCTTGTATTTTCTCCCCAATTTCCACTTGCCTCCTTCCCCCTCCCTCCGACACATGCAAATGCTCCCAAATATATTTGTGCACTTGTACTTTATTAGTTGCTCTCATATGCATACTTTCGGGTTTTTTTCACTGGGCTTGTTTTGTTTGGCATTCTTTTTACATTTTAATAAAAAATATGCTCAATGGTGTCTATTTAAAATTGCAGTTGTTTAAACGCTCCCAAACGGTCCCTTTGGGAAGTGGGAGGAGTGCAGGGAATGCGGATGGGGGTGGTTGACGATGATTTGTATTTAGCACATCTTCCTTGGCCCTCAAAACCATGTTTACAGGATTGTTTTGACCACTTTCTGGCTCAGAGCAGCTTCCAACAGTTGCTTAGTCTTTAAAACTAAAACAATTTTTAAAAAAATAATAATTATTAAAAACAACCAAACCCACATAACTTTTTCTCACTTTGTGTATTCAGAGATCTCTCCCAAAATAATGCGAGCTGGGATTTCTGACAGGCAGGAGTTGGTCAGTTGAGCACTGCCAAGAGTTTTTTGAGAAGCAAGTTTGCAAACACGTACAGCTGGAAATTGGAGTTCCTCCCTATCAGGGAAACTTCTGTCTGCTGGATATAAGAAAGATTTTTGGAGGTTTTTAAAGTGTTTAGTTGCACTAGTCTTTCCCTCCGGTACTTGAGCTAATGCTATTAATGCCCCTGGGCTTACTGCTCGAGGTAAGATGCTGTGCTGGGCATGTGACAGCTTTTCCAGACATGGAAATGTCACAAGTTTAAAACCTCCCATTTTATGCCTGGTACAGCTGTAAACAGGAGTTTTATTCCACTGAGAAAGGCAGATTTTTAGTTTGCCGGTGGAGTTAGCTCTCCCGGCTAGATCCGAAAGGGCTTGAACTCCCTCAAGCTGGGTGTTGAAAAGCTGGAGACAGCCACATTTTATAGATATTTTACTTTTATTAGTGAAATAAAAAAAAATACAAACTGAGACCTACCTAGCTCAACCTTTGGTAAATAATTTAAATGTACAATTTTACTCATGACAGAGAAGGAAATTAAAAGATGTCTCGAGATGACTCGTTCCAGAGGCAGATAAATATTTTTTTAAATAACAGCAACGACGATATCTTACACTTTTCACCTCGTTAAGAATCACCGAGCTGTTTAGGTAGTAGCTGCTGTGTACAATATACAGGGAAATTTGTGTCCACTGCTAAATTGTGCCCACTGCTTTGATGCTCAACATGGCCGTGATCACAGAATCATAGAATATTTTGGGTTGGAGGGGACTTCAGAGATCATCTAGTTCCAACCCCCTCCCATGGGCACAGACACCCTCAGTAGACCAGGTTGTTCAAAGTCCCATCCAACCTGGCCTTGAACACTTCCAGGGATGGGGCTTCTACAACCTCTCTGGGCACCCTGTTCCTGTGCCTCACCACCCTCATAGTAAAGAATTTCTTCCTAACATCTAACCTAAACCTGCCCTCTTTCAGCTTGAAGCCATTGCCCCTTGCCCTGTCACTGCACTCCCTGGTGAGCAGTCCCTTTCCCACTTGTACGGTAGGACCCCTTTAAGCATTGGTAGGCTGCAACTAGGTTACCCCGGAACCTTCTCTTCTCCAGGCTGAGCAAACCCAACTCTCTCAGCCTGTCTTCACAGCAGAGGTGCTCCAACCCCTTGATCATCTTTGTGGTCTCCTCTGGACTCGCTCCAACAACTCTATGTCTTTCCTGTACTGGGGACCCCAGAGCTGGATGCAGCACTGCAGATGGGGTCTCACACGAGCAGAGTAGAGGGACAGAATCGCTTCCCTTGACCTGCTGGCCACGCTGTTCTTGATCCAGGACACAGTTGGCCTTCTGAGCTGCTAGCACACGTTGCAGGCTCATGTTGAGCTTGTCATCAATCAGCACCCCCAAGTCCTTCTCAGGGCTGTTCTCAATCCATTCTCCACTCAACCTGTAGCTGTGCTTGAGATTGTGCCGACCCACATGCAGGACCTTGCACTTGGATGCCATGAAGCAAGATGAGACTGGATGAGACTCCCGCATCTCCTCAAAGTGGCAGGGGAATATTAGGCAGGCAGAAATGTAATTACTGGAGTTGAAATTGGGCCAAGACAATGGGACTGACAACACATTCTTGGAAAATGCACTCTTTGATCGTAAATATCCGTGAAGCAAGCTTGCCAACAGTATTGATTTTGGCAGTGGATTATCACTGACAGCCAGGATCTGCTGCCCTCCTGCTTTAAGCAATGCCCTAATAGGTTTTTAGACAAACAGCCAGGTTAGTACATGGAGAACAGTGCTCCAGGATATGTTCATCACATCACAGGTTCTCAGTGTGTTGGATTGACCACATGGGAAACATGGTACAGGCAGTTAGTTAGTGCCAGGGCAGCAAATCCTACGTGTCTGGGACATGGTGGACCTACACAGACCAGTTCGAGGCATGCTGTAGAATGTCCAAGCTGCGAACATCAACAGCTCTGTGCAAGTTCCTATCCACATCCTGAGGCCAATGTTGTTCAGCCCCACTTCCGTCATGAGCTTTGACCAAAATGAGTGAAAGTCTGACATTCACAATAGCTTTTTTCTTTCAAACCCTACACCTGGGAGGCAGTCACTGGCTTTAGCAAATTTCTGACCTGGGTTTCAATGGCAGACACATTAAGTAATGATGCTTACAAGCTGACGGTACTTCTACTCTTAAATGCAGTAGAGTATACCTGTGAGGAGGGTGTTAGTTTGAAATAATGAGATAAAATTCTTGAGAAAGTGCAGTATAATGCCTGTACATCAGCCAAATGATCTTTGTCTTTGTGTGCAAAGTGCATTAAGATGGTGCCCCGATCCTGAACTGACAATTCTAAGTCCTACTGTAACACAAATAATAACCAGATATTTAGGACAGATTAGAATTTACTTTGGATCCATTAGCATTTCTGTTAAATCTGACAAACGATTTAGAAAAATCTATATGAATACAAAGTGCCTGCTCATCATATTTTGTGACAGCTGGGTGAATACTTGACATCTTTGTGCTCTTAAAAGAACATATGCAAAGACTCAATTTAATTTGTAGGGTTGAGGGAATTTATTTGCCTAATTTTGAACCCACTAGCACATGATGGATTTGAAAGTTCAATTCTAACAGGAGTATAATTGGGTTCTCATTTCACTTAGGAGAGAGCATGATAGAAAGGGTGAGGAGAGAGATAGAGACACGGGGAAAATAAAGTAAGAAAATGAAACTGAGAATACTCATAAAAAAAAAAGTGCTATGAGATTGAATAAAAAAAAAGTAGCAAGGCAGAGCATGAGAAAAACTCTGCTGTCCTGGTTGCAGGTGGGATAGAGTTAATTTTCTTTCAAGTAGCTGGTGTAGTGCTGGGTTTGGGAGTTAGGTTGAGGATGGTGTTGATAATATGGATGGTTTTAGTTTTTGCTGAACAGCGCTTGCACTAAGTCAGAGACTTTGCAGCTTTTGCCCAGGGAGGGGTTTGAGTCACCATCCCTGGATGTGTTTAAAGAACGGGTAGATGAGGTACTTAAGAGATATGGTTTATCATAGGACAGGTACGGTTGGACTTGGTGATCTTAAAGGTCTTTTGCACCTAGTGATTCTGTGATTCTCATACTGCCCTGGCAGCATGGAGCCTGGAGATGCACAAGAAGCTGGGAGGGGACAGAGCCACAGCTGACCAAAGGGATATCCTGTACCCTACGATGTCATGCTGAACCAAAACAAACCTGGGGGGAGTTAGACAGGAGGGCAGTGGCTGCTGCTCAGGAACTGGTGGGGAATCAGTCAGCAATTGTGTTGTGCATACTTGTTTTATTGTTTTTTGTGGTGGTGGTATTTTCCCTTCCTTTTCTTTCCCATTAAACTGTCTCTATCTCAACCCTCAAGTTTTACCTTTTTTTTTCCCATGGTTCTCTCCCCCATCCCACTGGGGGAGTGAGCAAACGGCTGTGTGGTATTAAGCTACAACATCCACATGGACACATACACATTAAGGGACAGGAGAGAAGAAATAATGCATTCTTCATCATAGTGCCAAATTTCTTTTGGCCAGAAAGAGAGGGTGCTTTAAAATACTCTCACCGTGGCAGCTGAAAACAGAGATTAAATATGAAGTCTTTTAAGTTATGTGAAGGGAGGGAGGAATGTTTCTCTAAATACTCTCTCAAGCTCAGTAAGTAAAGCAGCTCATCATGCGTTTGGTCGCACAAGGCTAGTCCTTCATTATTAGTGTCTGTGATGCAAACAGCAAACTACAGGGCTAGGACCTGTGGCCATGGCCATACAAACCAGATCCTGTGGGTGAACCTCGAGCTCGCTGACGTTCAGAAGTCACTTTGATGTCTCTGGTGGTTTCATGTGGGACAAAGACCAACCCCCAGCCCAGAGGTCAGCTAGTGATTGCCCATATACTTAGCTTGATCGGTTCACAGTGTGCATGTCCTAGGGTGATGACAAGGGACTGAATCCTGTCAGGTGATAGGTACCCATTCTCAGGGTGGACAGCATGATGCTTGGTTGCAGTTCTGGGCAACATATGCCTACAAGTTGAGTGACAGGGAAGGACTCTTCCCATAGGACTCCTGAAGGTGAGCGGGACAGACAATTTGGATCTGACCTGTTTACATGTGCTTTGGCCTTTGTTCAGATGACGGCCATACTCCTTTTTTTGGAAAGCTGGGAAAACCCCCTCTGCTTTAGTCCCTAGAGTGCACAGGGTGATCAGTGGCTGTATAACTTCCTGTGGTTTGTGTTAGGACTACAGCCATATGAGTGGCACCTCTGTAAGTCCAGTGTCCTTCCCATCCTGCTGCAGTATGCGGGACCAGGGTGTGCAAGCAGGACTGCATGCCAGCATCACGAGGCAGCTTTATTAGGAGTCCTTAGGAAAACCTCTCCACATCCCTCAAGTTTATCTTTTAGTCAGTTCTCTTCATGGAAAAAAAGGGCAGAGACTGAGTTTGGTTTCGCTCTCTAACTCTCAGCATTCACGTTTATCTATTTACTTCCAAGTGAGCTGGCATCTGATGTCCCCAGCCTTTCTTTTGCCTCACTGTGGACTCAAAGTCCCTTTGCAGCTGATCACTAATGGATCCAGCTGAACCAGCGTGAGCTCAAGGCATTCGAAGGTACATCTCTGTTCAGTGCTGCGGGACCTTGTTGGCTGCTCAAGGTTTAGGTCAGTACACAGCAAATGGAATTACTTTCCCTGTGATACTTGCATTTACTTTGATTTTTAGGTAAGAACTACATTTCCAGCTGTATCATGGGCAAGTTCCATTAAGGCTTTTTGTTGAACAGTAGCTTTTTCATCTTTGGGCTTTGCTAACGTTGTAGAATTAAATGGGGTTTTCTGTCTTTTTGATTGTGTCCTGATATCCTGTCACCTTTTGATCTCTGTGTCGGAACATAGACTGTAAAGTCCTTCAGGTACAGACTGCTGGGGGGGTGTCTGAAGGTCGATGGGTTTTTTAGATGGTGCCTGACATGGTAGAGCCCCAGATACTGTGGTACTGTGAAATAATAGCAATAATAATAGTTGTAGTAGTCATAGTAGTAGTTGTTATTGTTGCTGTTGTTGTTGTTATTATTTCAACATTACACTTCCCTAGGAAAAAGAATTTTGTTTCTTGAGAGCTGTAGGAAGAGCTGGAAATGGCAACCTACAGACACAGCAAATGGCCTGAAGTACTGGTGCATTTCTGACTTTATACAGCAACTTCTCCTTAATCCGATCACTGGTTAATTTAATCCTGTTTCATTTGATTGGATCCCCTGGAACCAAATCATTTGTATTGTGCTTTAGTCTGGTATTTCTGATCATTGTCTTTGTTAATTTGATCAGGATTGATTGAACCAGTCATTGAAAATAAATCACATAATTAATCAAATGCAGCATTAGAAGAGCAGATCCTCAGCGAGTCTGTTAGCTTTTACCTCTAGTTTTTCTTCCTCAGTACATGGAGTTTGGACTTTCTTTAGAAACACACAGAGATGGGCATTTTAATAGCATCCGCATTGCAGTAGAAAAAGGAGAGAGATTTCTATATGTATATGTGTATATATGTTTGTTTAATTGTTTATTTGGAATAGAATAGAATTAGTTCAGTTGGGAAGAACCTACAGCAGTCATCTAGTCCGACTTCATATCTCCTCTCAAAGCATTGTAATCACACAGATTTGGTGACCCTTTATGAGGCAGAGCTGTTGGGTAGGTGTTTGGTGGAGGGTCTTACTTAATGACTCAACTTTCTCAATGACTTAATGATTGGAAAGGAATCAGCATGTGATCTATGCATGGATTTGGCACAGAATCATCAATAACTGAAAAAAACCCAAGATAAGGCTCCGTGCTTTGTTCTAAGGTCTGAATAGTCCGGTGTGCAATCAGTGTTTGTCTGAAGCTAATGGTTACTCCAGACGCCCTGCTATAGGTGGGAAGGGAGATTTTGGATTTGCAACAAAGAGTATTTTGATGTCTACCTGTTGTGTGGAAAATACCCCACTTATAATGTTTTTAATTTTTTAAAAGTAGGTGTTTGTTCCTCTTTTGACTCTTCTCTCACTCTGATCAATGCTTGTGACCAAAGTTGGCCATTTTGCTCCGCACTGTTAGATATTTATACATCTGTGTTCTAATTGAAGCTTTATTACAGCAAACCAAAGGTCTGTTTGTCTTCTGGAGGCAATGGTTGCACAAAGAACATCTAAAATTCCTTTTGCCTCTCCGTAAAGCCACAGCAAGTTCAACTGGGGACATGCTGCCTCTCAAGGGGTATTATCTGCAAAGACCCCGGGCTGTCTCCCTGGCAAATCATCCTGGGGAGTTACAAGGGCACTGTCTGCCCTGCACCCATCCTAGCAGAAATAGTAGCTTCTGATGGACCATGATCTGCAACCGCGGAGGAGGAGCATTAGGAAGATCAGATCATGACTTGCTGTTGTAGGTGTGGTATCCCTACCAAAGGTCATTTAATTTTAGCTTGTCCTTCCCTACATGGCTTATAGAACCAACCTGCGTTATTTAGGGCTCACAATAACCTCGCTATCTCTCCTTGTCACCCTGAAGTTTCTTGAGTGGGAGATTATTTTTAGATGTGGTTTATTTTGTGTTATCTTCCTGGGAGCAGAGAGAGTAGGAGGTTTTATGTTTTCAGTAGCATAAATTTTCGTTAAAAGATACATGACAGGATTTTTCAAAAGCACAAACTGAGTTTCCTCTTCTTAATGAGTCCAGTGACCCAAACTGGACCCATAGAAGAAGTTCAACTTAAAGGAATTAAAAGTAAAGGAATGTAAAGCAATTTGTTGTTGAAGGAAATGTAAGTAGAGCTTAATCTTAATGATACCTATTTATCCTTGGATGACAAAGAACTATTTAGCATTACAGGTTGCCACAAACAATAACATTGAAGGATGTTATTCTTCTAATTATGTTTTGGGGATGTCACACCCCAAAAATGAGAGTGAGATGCCTGGAAAAAATGGGTGGCAATACAGCACAACTTTGGCAGGGCTACTAGTAACACGAGTCACCGCTATGCCATTATCTATTTTACTTTAAATTGTGTGGCTGTGGACAGAAAGGTATGTCTAATAGCCGTTTGCCAGATTTATACTTCGCTATGCGATGTGTTTGCCATAAATCTTTTAGAAGGATGATGGTTGAGGCAGCTGAAGGCTCATGTAGTCCCTGGTCAGTTCTGCCAAAGAAAAACAGGAGAAAGGGGCAGCTTCCTCCCGGCATCGTGGAGATACAGAAACAAAAGGAGCAGGAATGCTTTGATGTAAAACCTGTAGAGCAGAAAAACTGGAGAAAACAGTGACTGTGTTGCCAGAAGAACCCATATATTAGCACTCTGTTGTAAATCAAATTAAATGACCAGCCAGGTGCGCCTGATCCTGCGCTGAAGTTCTTGTGTTATTAAAGCTATGAATCTGAATGGAAACCGGGTTGCATCTTGAGACCTCATTCCCAAAAAGGATCTGCCAGTCACGTCTGGGTGGAACAGCTTGGTGAATGTTTAGCTTCTTTTAAGAACCAACCAGGAGATTGATGGGTTCGAGCTGGTTTTGAGCAGATTTGTTTGAATCTTAAAATGCATTTTCATCTGTCTGCACCGGAAAAAAAAGAAAAGAAAAAAAAAATTTAATAAAAACCATTGAGATATGTGATTCTGGATTAAAAGGGAATGCAGTATACTATTTTGGTAGTTTTTACCATGGGATACAGTTATGTTTCTCCTGCACAACCCAAATTTTTAAAGACTCGAGCAATTACAGATTTGAGATGTTATATCTTGTGTGTAGGAAAAGGGATGGATTATTAAAGTGTATAGCCTCTCTGCGAGATGCAGCTCTCTAATCCTGTTTTTCACATCTTAATTTTAGTGACTGCATAACTTACCTCCGTAAGATGCTCTTAATTGAACGTTTCAAGAATACAGTCTAATATATGTGGCATTCCTCCTCGACTCCTTTAAAATGGGATGTGAAATTTATTAGTCTTAATGTACATATCCCAGAGCTAATTGTTTTATCTTGTAAATCAGTTTCTCCTCATCTTTTATACAGCTTTTACTTTCAGATTTAAAGAATAAATAAATTCTTGATTGAAAAGTCTTTGTTGTTTTGCAGCAGAAAGGGGGGAGGCTTTATAAATGTAAAAGGATTTTTAGTTCTTTTTTAATTATTTACAAATGCTGAGTTAAAGGACAGTGGAGTTTAAATTATGCATTGAATTAGCATCTTACTGATGGAAGACTCTCAAAGAAAGTTGAATTTTCTAAATTGCTATGAGCCAAATTCAGCCACAGTTTAATAGCTCAATTGATGTTGATGAATTTAAGGCAATGATAAATCTGGACCTATAGGTTTATTTTTCTTTTAGCTGGGAAAGGTAAGCATGCTGTTTCTACAGTACCAACTGGCCTTTTGTTTGAGAGTTGACGGAGTATACTTTGATCCTTTTTTTAGAAAAAAGAATTCTCTGTTCTCCCTTAAAGAAAGCTTCCCGAGACCTGGATCAGATTATGGAAACTAAAGTGAGCACACAGAAGTGCTTGTTAGAAAGTGAAATTTATGTGCAAACTAAATGTGCCCTTGATGATAGCCTTATTGATCAAGCCAAGTTAATAAATCAGTAATATCATGCAGCACTGTTCAACACTCCCAGGCTTATCTTGGTCTCCTTTTTTTTTTTTTTTTTTTTTTTTTTTTTTTTTTTTTTTTTTTTTTTTTTTTTTTTTTTTTTTTTTTTTTAATTTAATGTGCCTGCTATGTAGGCAGAGAACATGCACTTTCCTGCCACGGAGTGTGTACTACAAATGAAACACAGAATTCAGAGGGCTTGAATATAAAATGTCAGCATCCAGTACTACAAAGGGGGACTTTTATACAAGTAATTTAATACCGGGATTGGAGCCTAAAGTGACAAAGCTTTGACTTTATAAGTATTCCTGTCTTTATTTCTAATGCTTTAGGCCCTGATCCAGAATGAAATTCAGGATCCTGTTTGGATAATTAAAAGAAATCCCCAGGAAATTTGGGACAAAAAAGTGCCATACATAGCAACTTCTGGATCTATCCATGGCCAGCATTTGCATTCAAGATAAATGTTTAGTTTTCAGGCTCTCTGCTCTTAGGTCATTCTTGAGTAGCTTTGCCAGTACACAAGGGTTACATCCTTTGTACACCCTTGGGATTCTGGTCTGACAAGCACTTACTCCATTACTGCCCATATTTCCTTCTGTCCTCTGACAAAAAGCACTTATGAGGAACTGGATTTCTCTGCCGGTACATGGGATGCCTGCAGGATCTCTGAGAGCCCTCTTGTGTTGCGTAGTGCATGTTCTCTGTGGTATGTGCTGCCGTGGTGTTCCTGATGTTGCGCGTTTTCCTCCGTTGTGAGATGGTTTTGCATTCGTAGCTTTGCTCTGATTTGGGGTTGATCTGCATGCCGACTGTGTTAGCGGAGGAGGTTCTGCTCAGGCTAAAGTGGGGCTTCTGTGCTCGAACCCAGTGTCGTGCGCTGATGTCCCTGGTGTCCTGGAGCAGCAAGTGTCGCAGCCGGGACCTTGGTTCGATACCTCAGCTCCGTTCCCTGATGTTCTCGCTGAGAAACGAAGGCAGCTGGGTGAGTACCTGAGCCTCTGCTAGAGCAATTTGCCAAGCCAGAATACAAAGTGCCATTTATGAAGCGCTCTTCTCATTCCATGGTCCCACATTCATTCCCACCTAATGTTGAGCACCTAACTGGAGCACTGGTGTGAGAGCGGTGGTTGTCCTGGGCAGTGCTGCCAACAGAAATAGATATGGTCACCTATGGTCAATTCACAACCTTCTCCTATCCCATCCTTCTCCCCCCTTTCCCATAACTTCATTCCTCCTCTCGTCTCCCCAGACCTGCAGCAGATGTGGATAGGGAGCCTTGAAAAGGGTTAATGAAACGGTAGCAGTTGACCCATTCCTGGTATGGCGTTACCTTCCATTGGGAATTTGGCTGACTGCCTTATTCGGGAGGGTAACCAAGGCACAAATGCAAATGAGGTGGGCTAAGAGGCTCAGTCCAGGAAAGATGGGGTTGATGTTGGTGGGGGGAAGGAGTGGCACATGCTGTACATCTGCAACCTCAGCAGCTGGCAGGTGGGGTGGCCAGAAGCTCCATACGCAGGGAGCCGGGATCAGGGCTGGGTAATGGCAATTGTGCTGCTCGTCTCTGGGATGTGGGCCCCACTGCACCCATAGCCCATGTCATTAATCTCAAGGTGGGGGGTGTCTTTAAATCCTCTGAAAATCATGAATGGATGCAGACCGTACCGCACTACTAAAAACCATGTGTCTCGCCTAGAGGCTATACCTCAGTGCTCCACAGCTCACACTGGCTGGTGGCTCATCGCTGGATGGTGTTTAAGATGCCAGTATTGAATTATTCTCTCCACTCGAGAGGGAACTAAGACTTCTTTTGTCTTTTATGCAGGGTAGCAACATTTTTCCTCTGAGTTAACTGTATTATTCTCTTTCTCACTGCTCTCACATTAGCTTTGGAAAGAGAAAAACAACGTTGTGTCATCGCAGAATTGCCTGGTGATGGGAACTGTAAGGTAGATGAGTTCTTCTCTCCACCCATGAGCAAGTTTTTGAATGAGGTTTTACTGCAGGACAGCTTTTTCTGTTCCTCTTGCATGCTGGCCTGTCCATATCTCTTAGGTTTTTAATACATTACGGTACATCCCTCTCAAAACAACAGTTTCACATCTGTAGCCCAGCCTAACGGCTGGTGTTAAGGAGATATTGTTGTCATCACTGCATCTTTAAAAGCTCTGCATTCATCCTTAAGAGCTACTTTGGCCACAGACTAGACTCAGAAACACACTTGGGATCCTGTCCAACACGCTATAGGAATAAACCCCAGATGAAGATCTATCCCTGTATGGTTCAGATTTCACATGCATGCCTCATGCACACAAATAATACCTGTTTTATGCAATATTTAGCAGTGTGAACTACAAATTAAGCCATAAAACCCTTTGGTTCAGAGACCACTGAGCTTTTTAGAGCACCAGACACGTTCAGGCTTAAAACCCAGCCAGGGCCACCAGTCATTACTTGTTAGAGCGAGGCATGGCTAACAGCTTTAAAAGGAATTCCCTCATTAAATTGAAGTTGCTTTTACCCATGACAGGCCATAAAACCTGAATCCGTGGGAGGGAATGTTTGCCTCTGTGCATGCGTGTGTCTTAGCCTTTTTTATTTTCAATGGGGAGAGAAAATAGAGTGGGTTGCATATTGGATACATTATCTTAGTATTAAGCTGCCATTCCCAATCTCTTTTGGATAATTGGAACAGAGAATCGCTACTTCTCATCCATCACTTTAAATGAAGGCCACGGTAAAATAATTTTGGTCGCTGGGAACCACAAATAGGATCCCTCTATCCAGATTAGTTCTTTTTTGCTCATGAAACTGTTTGAATAGGTCTTAGCACCGTGAGCCGTAGCAGGATGTATGTCAGCGGTTTTACAAGCCGTTGGGGAAATCGCTCAAATGTGCTTATAAGGACCTCCCAGGAAGTGTTTGGTGGTGTTGAGCCTGGGAAAAATGTATTGGAATTTTTCTTGTTGGATTTCGGTGGTCGTTGCATTGGGGTTCATTTTTAATTCCACTAACATACTCTGTAATGCTGCACTCAGTGCAGCAGGTTTTCAGTGATGTAAAAAAGTCATAATAAAAGTTTAGGTCTTATTTCATCAAGGATTTGTAAAGCTTTGGATTTAAAAGTCTGACTTAGTTGCAGCTGTTGCCCTCCTGATAGCAACCACTTAAACTGGTAGAGTACAGACCCAATCACCAATTCCCGATCTTTAGCACCAGCTGATTGCTGTGAACTCATGAACTTTCTTGTGGATATTCTGCAAAGCCCCATGAATCCGAAGGTTTTTAATGTTTTAATTTAATAAGGTTCAGTGGACCAGCTGTACAGCAATTACTGTTGCCTATGGGCCATGGTTTATGACTGTTGGAGCTACAAAAAAAATCGACAACCTGGCAACTTGTCTGTGTTAGTCTCATGTAATTCTGAAATGTTTCCATCTTGCTCCGTTCTGCCTGTACGTCTGTATGGCAGTTAATTTCCTTAAAAATGGGAGATTGCTCACTACTGGAGTTCAGAGTGGCAGGCATGAGGTGAAATGCAAGGTTCAGGTGAGAATTTTGTTTGTTTTTAACAGTTACTTCAAACAGAAGGGGGGGGGGGAAATCCTCAGGTTTGGATTTGGGGTGCTCTGTATGTGACAAAGAGCACAGACTGAGCGTTTTGGGGATGCTAAAAAGATGCTGATGATCGCTTTGGTAATCTTTGTAGTCTGACAGGAATTTCAGGCAATTAAATAGCCAATGCAGCTGTTGACTAGCCAGGTTTCAACAGACCTTTTAGAACCCTTCTTGTCTTTTCATGTAAATAGGCATTTGGCAGTATTTTAAAATGTATACCCAGTAGATTTTATAATGCATTTCCTTTTTGCGTGTGTTTCGTGTTTAATTCAAACAAGCATCTGACATGAAAGCTAAAGATAAAAGTGTAACATAGTACAATTAGTTCCTGTGAAGTCTGTGGATCACTAATGGAACACATCTCTTCCCCCAGCACAACCAGCATAATACAGGCCATTTTTTTTGGTCATTTGTGTTGTACATTAAAAGCATCAAATCGAGTGCTGTCGTGTGCCCGAGTGCATGGCCGGGAAGTTCCTCTGATACTGCTGGAAAACATTTTCCTTCCCAGATACGCAAATCAGTAATTGCTGCAATTGGATCAGAGACGTGGAGCATTTGTAATGTAATCCTTCATGAATTAAGTGAAATAAAACACAAATTAGATCAGGGACCAGAACGGTGTATATATGTCTGTATATATATATATATATATATATATATATATGCATATCAGGAGTTTAATAAGCTGGTTTTCTGTTTCCACCACCCTTATTGTCTAACCGGTATTGTGTGTTGTGATTTCATACCAAATAATCTCTAGGTCTTTCTGATCAAATAAATACAAGGTCGGGAATACAGTTGGAAAGCTGGACTCGCGCATTTGGATCCACTGAGCCTCTGTGAAGCAGGGCTTGGGAATGTATTTAGTGAAAAAGTAATGGGGGAAAAACTATCAAAGGACAAGAATGTATTGACAGCAAACCTGCAAACCTCCTTCCTCTTCATCAGTGCTTGAAGTACGGAGATTAGATCTGGATTTGGGTGTGGACTCCAGCAGTTTTGTATGCATCTGCCCTGGTGCTCCAGTGTTTTGGAAAGCAAGCTTTCGGTTGCAAGTTGGGAAAAGGGATTTTTGTAGGATTTAGGAGAGCTGTGTCACATGCTCCCATCCTTACCCATACTGTACAGAACATATGGGTTCTTGTAAAATTATAGCATGTGTGTTGTTCTATATTATTTAAGGTACAGGAATATTTTTTTTTCTTATTTTAGACTGATGCAGGTTCAAAGCAACTTGGGGATGTAACAAAGTTACACAAGATGCTGTGTTATCGTGACAATGCCACACAATAACGAGAAGTATGTATTTCAAACCCACTTTCTAAGATCCAGTTCATACAACCAAGAAATGCGACACACAGGTGCCACAAGCTGAACATACGGGGTTCATGATTTGAGTCTTGAATCCTCCTGACCATCTTTGATGATACATAAAAACTCCCAGATCTCTAGATTGCATTTACTGGTTTTTAAGGCTTTACTTTCGGATAAATAATGGTGTTTCTGGGGGAAGTATCTTAGCTGATTTACAGACAGAGAATGCTTGTAGTGGGGTTTTGTTTTCATCTTTCTTTTTCTACTGCAGAGTGCTTTGGCCACTGTCAAACAGTTTAGCTAGATCCAAGGGAATACTGCTAACACGAAGTGGTAAACCACCAGCAGTGTTACAGCCTCCTGTGTCAAAAACCTGGTACAGTGTAAAAGCTGAAGGTGTTCAGATTAAGCCTTTTCTCAGGACAATTTATAAATAGAAAGCATTTCAAAACTGAGATTTAATTCTTCCCCTCCTGCCCTTTCTTTGCCATGAATACAACAAAATGACTCCTAAAGCTCTTGCTGGTCTGCATGTCCCCTCTTTTTGCCTTTCCTAAGTCTTGTTTTTTATTCCGATTACAAATGCTGTAGAAGGAGTTGAAATGGTGGAGGCAGGCAGACATGTGATTCTAAAACCTGGGTATTGTTGTCCTTGGTGCCAGTCGAATAGGAAAAAATCTGGAGAAGTTATATTACGAAAACCAAATCCAAAACAAAACAACAAAAACCTACCACTACCACCAAAAAACATGGAAAAGAATTGATGAATTGGGGTGGGGGGGGAATAATAAAAATTTGGACACAAGCTGATAGTTCTTACAGCAAGATTCCATATAAAAAAGACATTAAGAATCACATTTCCCTATGAACATCTGCATTTAACAAAGTATAGCAGTTCTAGTGGGGAAAATATTCCCATTGTGGCTTCTGGGAGCAAAGAGAACAGCACATCCCAAGGAGGATAAAGCTCCTGTGGAACATGGAGTGGGTGAAAGGAGATGATGGAGGCACTTGGATAAAACAGGGAGTGTTGGAGCAGGGCAGAAGGGCATTAGTGCGGGAAAAGGGAGGGTGGGAGGAAGCAGGCACTGCCGATGGATTTAAAGACACAAGGAATGACTGATGGGCTTGGGAAAGGTGTGCACGTATTTGCAGAGGGCATAAATGGGTCTGCTAATGACTTCTTTTGATGGAGTGGTTGAGATACTGGTGATAGGGAAAAAAAGCTGCTGGTGTTGACAGAGATTTCATTGGTACTGCATGACCCAGGGCATTTATGGAGCCACTGTACCTCTGTCTCCGAGCTAAATTACTTCCCAGATGTAAGGCAAACAAGCAATTGCTCAGACTGGTCTCCTGTTCTTTATGGCTTCAGTCCTCAATACTCATTCAGCGTTAGGCAGCTGGTTCCGTTTTATTGGTTTAGAGGTGCTGACACCAGTAAAAACAAATCAAACCAAAAAACTTTTAATCTTTCAGCAATTAAATACACTGCAGAGTTAAATAAATGAGACCTGTTGAGGCACCCTTGTTTTCTACAGGCCTTTGCTCAGCAAAAGGCACGGTTGTTTGGGAAGATCCCCCTAAACAGGAAAGGGGGAGTCGACTTAGCATTTAAATCCATGTGATAGTTTCTTTATCAAGAAATCTCTTTCAGCTCATATCCCCTTTGATGATTATTCAGCCCAAACCTTCCCCTACTTTACAGTTATTTTAACATCTCTGAAGAACTGCCAACATACCCACTTCAGCGGCCAATGACTGTTATGATGCTTTTTTTTATTGGCAGTCAATTTTAAGGCTTGACAGACAGTAAATACTAAGACTTCTCTTCACTGTTCTACAGTAATTTGTCCTAGGGTTGTAAATAAGTCTCTCTTGTTCTGCCTTCTGCTATATTTTTGGAAGAGATTGAGCAAACAGAAGATTGTCCCATTTTATTTAAGCTGTGACTGAATGGATATTGCCATACATGGGTTGGTTTTTTTCTTATTTTAAAGCCAAAAGAAGCACCTTATTTCTGAAAATGCTAGTTTGTTGTGGATTCATTTTTTATTTATTTTCTTTAAAGGTGGATCTTTTAGTTTTCCAGAAGTATTTTTTTTCAAATATGTTGTATTTTCCACACGGACATGTCAAGCAAGCCTGGAGGAGAATGATATTTAAAGATTTTTAGGATATCCTCTTGGACTGTAACGAACAAACAAACAAAACAAGCAAGCTACTAGCTATGAGGAACAGTAATTATTCCCAATAGTCTAAACATTTTCATTCTGTATTTGTCTCTCTCTCTCTCTCTGGTAGACTCCTTGTATTTCCAAGACTGAAAATCAGCCTCAAGGACTTGCAACAAGCGTCAGGTGGGGACAGACACCCATCAATCAGTCCACTCCCTGGGACACTGATGAGCCTCCATCTAAACAGATGAGGGAGAATGAAAACCCAGGTATGTTTCTAATCTTATTTGTAATTCTACAAGGGAAAATCGTTCAAAGCAAATTCAATGCACTATCTCCATTTACCTCCGTAAATTAGACTTCATTGTGCGCCCTTTCTTTATTCTTTAGCAGGGTTTTTCTCTCATTGTAAAGACCCTCAAGTTTCTTCTGTGCTGGGGCTAATATAAATGTATTAAGATGCCTGCAAGTTCATTAGAGTGTGTTGGGTTTTTTTTTTCCTCCTTCTCTGCCTTCACTAGAGGAAAAGGCACTCTGTAATACTTTAAGACCTCTTTTATGTCCACAACTACCTAAAATGATTTCCAGCTTCCAGACATATATCATACATTGTGCTACTATGCCAGACGCCTAATTACAATCTCTTTGTAGTGGCTGGAGCACCATTATTATACACACAGAGTGTTTGTCAGGGAGCCATGAAAGCACGGTGGGGAAAGAGGTTAATTTTCTTGGAAGCGTGCGCTTAAGCTGCATAAAGCGCAAAATACATAAAACCACAAACATGCAGCGTGTCACCTGACGAGTATTTTAACAATTGCACTCACATCGCTGTAGCAATTTTATGCACTTACAGTTGGGAACAGTTCTAGACCCTGAACCGCTGCAGATCCCATGAAGGAGAAGGGCGCGTCCGCGCAATTCGGTATAGAGGACATGGGTGCATGAGGGGAAGGCTGGGGGTGTTTGTTTTTGTTCCGGTCTCACCCGTGCCGAGCCCGCCGCCATTGCTGGCCTTCCTTCATGCCACAGGTGCAGCACCCTGGGTCACCACGGTGGCAGCAGGCAGCCAGCCCGCCCTGATCACGCACTCCTATGGGATGACGCAGCCGCCCACCTTCAGTCCGGCCGCCAACGTCCAGGCCCCCGTCATCGGTGTCACGCCTTCCCTCCCTCCACACGTCACCCCCCAGCTCCCGCTGATGCCAGCCCACTACCAGCTCCAGCCACAGCCCTCCCAGCCCCTCAGCAACATGGTGGTCAACCTCCAGAGCCAGCCCTTGTACACCAACAGCCAGCCCCTCAACATGTCCTCCATGAGTGGCGTGGGCCCGGTGGCCCACCCAGGCCCCGGGCCAGTAGGCAATGGCCACCTGGCCTGCCCCATGCTGCCGCCTCCACCGCCAGCCCTGCCCTCAGCCGCCCTGCCCAGCAGCGCACCCACCACCAACGGGCAGGCAGCGGCCCCACTGCCACCCAACACGGCGGGGGGACCCGACAACACCAACGGGGTGCAGATGCTGCGGACAATCGGCGTGGGGAAGTACGAGTTCACGGACCCCTGGCACCCCAAAGGTAAGGCGTGCCGGCTGAGCCCCGTGGGGCACACGGGGAAGGGCAGGCAGCGGGGCCGAGGATGGTAGCGGACACCTGGGCTTCCATGCCACTCTCCTCAGGCCCGCTGGCCCAGCTCTGGCATCCGTCTCCATGCTTTCCTTTAATGCATAGCTTTCATGAGTTGATGACAATGAAAAGCAGTGCATCAGAGAGAGGGAGGACAAGCTGTGGATGTGTTTTGTAGTGAAAAACAGCTTTAGGACCCGTCAGATAAGCTGGTGCTCCTGATGGTAAAGCAGCCATCGTCCTATGCCTCTCCTTTTGAAACACACACCCATGTTTCCATCCAGCTTCTTTTCTTCTGGCTTCTGTTGTGCATTAGTCACAACACTAACCTTCTTCTCCGACAGTTGTCTTCTTCCCACCTCTAGTAGGAGCCCAAGCCAAATGCAACTAACCCCACTGACTGAAGCTGAACAACCCAAAACATTCAGAGCGTTAAGGCGAAAACTCTTCATTACCAGCTTCATTGGGCTCAAATGCTGCAAAACACCCTGAATAGTCATGAGCGCTCCTGAGAGGTTGACCTTTTCTGATAAGTAGTTTCTAAATGAGCTTCACCATTGGGTCACGCTGGAGTGTTATTTCTGAGTGTCTTACCCTAGACACTTCAAAAATACCTACACTCTCTATACTTGTTTTCTAATTTCATTTGCGGAGTTTTCCCTGCCTCCTTTAAAAATCACAACCGTGCCACATGCACAGGTAAAGCGAAATGTAGCTTACAAAAATATAAATGCAGACCTATCAGCAAAATCAATTAAATTGATTTAAAAAAACCCACCCCAAAGGCTTCATTAAGTCAGTGATATTTTATGTATACATTTGTATTCAGACACAATCCATGTATAAATTATTTACTTGCCACAAGCTATTAAGTTCTATTGTGTAGCTCTGTATTAAAGACAAGGAATCTCTATTAAAAATGATTAGTCCAATAACTCTTCCTGCTCATTACATAAAATGTACTTTGGTATGTGCAAATCCTTACCAAACGTCTCTTGAAAAGGATTTCAGACACAAGCTCAGCCCTACTTTTCCGAGGATAAAAGTTTGGACCAATTTAAATTTTCAACTCCAAGCCCCCAAGTATGATGGGAAAGCTTGCTAGATGGTGAGCTTCTGATTATTTTCTTTTAAATCTAGATGGACGTTAGGTGATACTGGCCCAGTCAGGTTACCAAAAATTGACCAGCAACTGCTATATAAGAGATTTTTTAGTTTAAAAAATAAAAATCAAAGTCTACAAAAACAATTTGTCCAACCAGGTTTATAATTTGCAAACCTTTGATTTTGTAGAAGGAGAAAGGGGAGAGCTTTATACTCTAATCCTGGTAGACTGAGCTGTAGTGGTTCTGCTGGATGTCTCTCTTCTCCAGGGAAGTTATTTGTCTTCTAAAAGGCATCGTCTCCACTTTTCATAGCCACCTATCCCAATTTACTGCACTGGATATTCGGATACATGATCAAATTAACACAATTTAAAGGATTACTTGGTGTCATTGGAGACATGTGCAAATATACAATACAAGGAAAAACACATAAGCTTAAACCACTTTCATGGCAGTAATTTGATCACATATCTGAGCCGTAGTGACACTAACCTAGTGAGACAAATGAGCACGTCAGTGACTGCACACTTGAGGTTAGGAATACTCTTAAATGCCTTGCATACTTAGGGCCAGCAGCATCAGCTGTTATTTACTCTTCCTCCATCTATTATCCTTCAGCGTATCTCTGACTAGCATATGAAGTAAACTTCAAATCAGAGCCTAAGTAAAAAGATCGTAAAATATTTAACCAGTCTTTTAATATTTGATTTGCAAAGTCCTGATCAGCATTCTTTCTTAAACTGCTGTAAACCTTAGTCCAGTCCAGTGGTCCAAGTGCCACTGAGTCAGCCAATGAGATCTTCATTAAGGTGAGGAGGATTGTTCCTCCCTAGACTGTGCCAGGCATGTCAGACCTACCTCTGGTCTGGTATTTGGAAACCTTTATTCTTAGGAGAGGCTCATAAGGAGAATATTAAAACAAATGGTATTTCTAAACCATGACAACTCCTGACACACCAGCCATGCTGTACCTTGGAAATGGCAAGCTAGGCAACTGTTTTGAGTGATTTAGCTAGCCTCTCTGTGTATGACCATCAGGTATTGAGTTATTCCTGTTCTTGAAGTGGTTAAAAGCAAACAATCATAAGGCAACAGAGCATGCGTATACAAATGTCTGGTAAGCAGGACCTATTTTATGGAGAAAAAGCCATCTCTTTCTCTATTTCCAGTCTTAAAAGCCCTAAATTCTAAAGCTGCAACTCTTCTTGTCGATCCTAAAGTCAGAGAAGATACATGTTTGGTCTGGTTGTTTTGAATGAGAGAGAGAGAGTCAGGAAAAAGAAGAAGCTGCGTACCTAATCACAGCTCAAAGCCTCTCTAGGATAAGATTCTTAATATAAACTGTAAGGATTTCAATGTGGCTTGATTTTCAAATTATTTTTTGTTTTAATTTCTGCCCTCGGGGATTTCAGTCTCTAAAGCCTGACTGATTTCACAGTCTTACATGATAGGCACCTTTCTCTCCAGGAAGGAATGGAAACTGTGAGACAGTACTAAGCTGTTCAAATATACGAGTTCAAACTAGTTCTCTGTGAGTTTCATTTTAATATTCTCTCTCTTTCTTGGAGAACCTTGGCCAGTATTATAATAAGAACCACTGCTAATGGCCTTAAGATCTATCTCATTATCCTGAGATACTCTGTATTATTATTTCACTTGACAATCCAGTCTTGTACAGGTTTGAATAATTATCCAACTATCCCTTAAGTGAAAGAGCAGTTCTTGCTAGTTAATATGATAGGGTTTCTTATATTTTTAGATTTTATTAGGGAGCTGATTTAAAACATCATGTTTTATTTCCCATAATTTTCTTTCATTTGGCTGTGTACACGTTGGGGCCACATTATATATACACTGTATTCATGCAGAACTAGGTTTTTTGGGTGATTCCAAGCAAAAATAAAAAAACCTAAGTTGCCAAAAGTTAAAGGCACTGATAGTATGTGGTCTCATTTGCAGTAGGTCAAGAGATCTCACTTAAATGATTGAAATAAATACTTGAGTCATCCCAGTGGCTCTGCAAAAAAATACATTTTGATAACAAGAATCATGATATAAACCAGATACATAATTCTCTTTACAGTGTCACAGCTAATTCCCACCTAATTCCATTGAAATTCCTTGTAAGAAAGTAATTTTTGCAGGGATTAGAGAATCTTCCTGGTCTGGATGGGTTATATTCTGTGAAGGGTTTTTTTAGCTCCTGTAATATGTTAGATACAAACATTCAGTTTAGCTACACGATCCATCAACTTAGTGAATTTATAAAGCAGTCACATTATGAGAAATATAAATAATGTTTCAAAGTAATTATTGCTCTTAGCAATGTGTGAAGAACTGTAGAGCTGAGTTATGAAATGCATGGGATCTTTCACCACACACAACCAACAGCAGTTTTGGGTGGTGCCTGGTTTAGTCTGTAATTACCCTTTGGATAGGTTTTATGCCAAATACTCCTAGCTGACCTCAAAAGCCTTGTCACCTGACCACAGACATGTAACCTAGTATTTTAGAACAGAATCAGCCCTTCTTTCATATCCCTGTCCTAAGTCTTGCTCTGTAATCTGAAGATGAAGTGCCAGGGGAATTAATAAAGCAGTCTATTCAGAAACATCAAGCTGTTCATTGGGAACATGCTCTGTGAAGGTCCACCGAAGTTTACACAGCCAATTTTTTACGTGGCTTCTTAGAAAATACAGAGTTACAAATAATATTCAAACATAGTTTGAGTATATTCAGGCTGCATGATGTGGCTGTACAAGTTGTCACTTGCGCAACGTGCCTGCGGAGAAGAGGGAGGGATGGAAACCGTCCCTTTAGTTTCTGACACTAGGTACCAGTATCCCATGCCATGGCACAGTGACAAAGACTGATGTCTGTGTGCCTGCCAATCCAGTTGAGTCCAAATGAAGAGAAATTAATCAGTCTGATGAAGGACTAGAAGAGATTAGTTTCCTTGCAGAAATAACTGGGTAACTGAGATTTAGTCCTTGACTTTTTCTTTATATCCAAGACTTGTACTAAATCCAAAATTGAGCCCTTGGTGGATGGCCCTGCCATATGTATGATGTAAACATTCCAACTTGGACTCTGAGATCTGTTATACATTTGAAAAGACACTTTCTTTATAAACTCGATATACTTTGATTCATAGGTGCTAACACAAAAGAAAAATTAAGAAAATACACTTCTTTATTAGCCATGGACATCATGGGTTTTAGTTTGTGGATAGATGTTGATGGTATTTTTGTTCTATAATTCTTTGGTTTGCAGTCCTTAACTAGTGGGAAAAGAAATCAGATGCTAATTAGTGTTCAGAATGTAATGGCTGTAGAAACATAACAATATGAGAAATAAAATCTGAATGTTAATCCTTGTAACACTAATTTCTTAACACTTAATTTTCAAGCATCACCAAATAGCACGAACTAAACAATAACAAAACTACAAACGAATACCGTTGCATCATCACTTATTGATTGCACCTTTCACACTTGACTTTATTGCATTGGAATTCTCATTAGACCTCAGACAATATTTACTTTCCTTAATCATGAATAGTAACAAGGCAGACTACAACATTTTGTCAATAACCATCAACTTTTTCTCCACAAAAGGCTGAATTTTCAAAGGGATTTCAGCTTGACCTGCAACTCTGTGAGTGTACCTAGTTCTTGACATGAATGCTGAGGGGTGAGCGGGTGTTTAAATTCAAAGTGCAAACCAGCATTTGAAATTCTAGTAATGTTAATTAAAGGCTGTTCTGTGATGAAGACTCTAGAAAGCCTGCTTTCAGTTCTCTGCCTTGCACCAGAATACATGGTCTGTGTAACCTTAGGAAAAATTCCCTTATTTTTGTGTCCATAGACAGAGATGGGTAGATACACAAATAGATTATACAAATTATAGATATAAAATCATAGAACGGTCTGGGTTGGAAGGGACCCCAAGGATCACAGAGTTCCAAACCCCCTGCAACAGGCAGGGCCACCAGCCTCCTGGCGTAATCTAGACAAGGTTGCTCAGTGCCCCATCCAACCTGGCCTTGGACACCTCCAGGGATGGGGCATCCACCACCTCTCTGGGCAGCAAAAATGATATACAAAATCTTAGGATGTGTGTGTGTACATGTGTATACGTATATATGAATACGCATGGATATAATTGTGGGGAAGGAAGTCTACAGTAGAAATTAATGCATTCTACCTCCTTTTCTCATAGGAGAGCTAGGTTTGCAGGGAGGTCAGTTAGCACTGTACGTGCTTATTACTGTGTTTTCCTTGAGATAGTCTTGATTTTCTAAATGGTACTAAATGGAATCAAGATGCTGATGACTAGTGATCATTTGTAAGCTCAACTTGATAATGATGCATGAGAGTTCCCAGAAGCACAGGCTAATGAGGTTGGAAGAGGCCACTGGAGGTTTTCTGATCCAGATCATCTGCTCAAGTGGGGTCACCTAGAGCTGTTTGCCCAGGACCATGTCCAGACAGCTTCTGAGTATCTCCAAGGATGAACACTCTACCTCCTCTCTGGGTAAGTGCTTAGTCACCTTAGCAGTAAGAACATGTTTCCGGATGTCCAGATGGAACCTCCTGTGTTTCAGTTTGTGCTCATTGCCTCTGGTCCTGTCACTGCCAAAAAGAATCTATCTCTGTCCACCTTGCAACCATCCTTCAGATATTTCTATACATTGATGAGATCACTCTGAGCCTTCTCTTCTTCAAGCTGAACAGTCCCAGCTCCTTCAGCCTTTCCTCATAGGAGGGATGCTCTAGTCCCTTCATCATTTTCATGGTCTTTTGCTGGACGTTCCAGTATGTCCACATGTCTTGTGTTGTGTAGCCCAGAACCAGACACCACACTCCAAGTGTAGCTTCACCAGTGCAGAGTAGAGGGCAAGGACCCCCTCCCTTGATCTGCTGATAATACTTTACCTACTGCAGCTCAAGATATCATCAGCCTTCTTTGCCGCAAGGGCACACAGCTGACTCATGTTTTCACGTGTTCACACACAGTAATGAACTTAAAGCAAGCTGCTTGAACAGGTTCTCTAAAATCAAATCTTTTTCAAGATTAATTAGTTTTCTGTCATTAGAACAATCTTAGCAGAATTACAAAGTTGATGAGGGTATCTGAGCTATTTCTTGAGAGACTGAAATATGCTTTACCTATTTTCTGTTCCAGGCGGAGTATTTTCAGTAATTCCTGCCCTGTCTTTTAATGCCACTATTGGTCAGGTCACAACAGACAGTGAGTTAGTGCACTGAAGAGTCAAAGAGGAATTGTAATAGTCCTAGAACATTGCCTTGCTAAACGTACAGCAGAAAGAAGGTCATTGAATTCTCTTTGATTGACAGCTCTCAGTGTGTGAGTGACTTGAGATTTCCAAGTTTCAGCTGCATCAGGAGCCTCTCACCACTGCCAATATTTTATAAGGGTTATTGTAAGAAAAAAAAAAAAAGTGGGGTTCCTAAAGTGTGTAAAAACTCCCTGCTCTTAAAAGTCATCTGCTCTATGCTGCTTTTTTTATACCTGTTTTTTTTAAATAAGCAAATAAGCACCAGATTCACAACCGTGGTTCATCTGTTCTTGAAAGTACCGAGCTTTGATTTTGCTCTGTTATGTGATACTATCATCTCTTGCAGATCCACTTAGGTAATTATACAGTGATACGCTTCAAGACATCTTGAGTTTCTTCCCACTCTGAAGTGTGTTCCTTAAAAAATACTGGTTTGTCCGTGTCAGTGGCCACTAAAAGCATTCAAAATAAGCCCGAGAGGCCACAGAGTTCTCTTGAATTACTGTTCTGTCTCCCATACACACAACACTATACTCACAAAGTGTAAAATTTCTCAAGGACTGGATGATAACCAGAATCCAGGCTTTCTTTTGGCACAGAATATGTAAGTGGCAACTCCTTATAAATATAGCCCAAATTTCCAGGCAGGCTACCTATCCATCCATGCAGGTGCTGTTCCAAAAATCCCTTGCAGAGAGCTGGAACTGCATTTCCATGTTCTAAAGGTTGTAAATTGTCTAAAACACTTGCAGAGTCTCTGTTCTCCTTTCAGAACTCCTTATGTTTAATTTCTAATTTCTCTGACCTTCTCTTCCCTTGGTGCCCTGTTTTGTTTAACTCCTGAAATACATTTGAATTCAGCCTTTGTCTGCATCCAACCATTTGGGTGCAACAGGAAACATACTTGTCCCCTTTAACACTCTCCTCATACGCCTGGAGCCACCTTAGAGCTGCTTTTCCTGAACATTCAGTTCTCTCCAGAAGTTTGGCCTTTGCTTGAAATTCCCACTAAGACTTCGTCTTCTTCATAGCAGGATATTTCTACTTCTTTTGCTGTCATGACTTAAAAAATGGACAGTCAAGTTACAGCTACCACAGAGAGTCAGCAGAGAACAGAGACTTCACACTCAGTCCCAACTGAATCAGCTGGGGCCATCAGGAGCCAGACTGCATTCATGTATACATTTACATGTTCTCAAGATGGGTTGTTCTGTGGTCTCAGGAGATCTCCAGACAAGTGGATTTATTAAATTGTGAATATTTTTTTGTTTCCCCACAAGCAAGTGGAAATGCTTTTTTGTGTGTGTGATCAGCAGCCCTCCATGGAGCAATGCCTGACCTCTGAACGAAGAAGAGTCATTTCTGTCTCGTAGCATTCAGAATAAAGATGCTTCTGTTCCATGTTAGATTAAAAAAAAATCTAAACAGATTCTCACCCTGCTGTGCCTTGAGATTGCTGACGATAAGTTCCACCATCCTACAGTGAGGCTGGGCTTTGAGCTGCAGTCAGTAATAGCAGTAACATGGGATTACATAACACCTTGCATCTTCAAGG
>VZTU01016962.1:101854-223815 GCA_013400835.1 Zapornia atra | reverse complement strand
AAGGTGCTTTTATGGACTTTTTTTTTTTTAGTTGCTTGTCTTTTTAATTAACTGACATTCATGTTCTATAAGACTAAAGATGCAAAGACTTTGGCTGAAGCAAAAATGAGAGTAACTGTCAGGAAACTAGTTTTGGTGTGACGTTTTAGATGTCTTCTGTGTTCACAAGGAGAGGCATGATTCCTGTTTTCGAAGTTGGCAAGCATTTGTAGCAATGCTTTCTTTTCTTTAGTTTTTCGTTCAAAGGAAATAGCTTTGGTGATAATTTCAATGGTGTGTGCCAGAAAATACCTCCCAGTAATGGACATACTTGTTTCTACGTGTCCCAAACCTGTACACTGTCACAGAGAGATGCTACTATGTTCTTTCCACACAGTAGGATGGTTAAGCTTGCTTTCACTCTGGATTGTGTTATGCATACATTCAGGTTTCTAGTTGTATCAAGTGAGGGTAGCAAGGTATTTGTATATAGTTCATCTTAATATTTACAAATCGCTGCATTAGGTTGCCATCTAGATATTCTGGAATGTATCATATGGTGATGAAATCATCACGAGGCAGGAGGTGCATAAGCTTGCAGGAGTGGTTGGTCATAGACAAAATTCCCATCAAGTGCATTCCATTTGCAGATGCTCAGGTAAAAGTCACATGACGGTCTGTCCTAATCTGTTCAGAAAATCATAGAATCATAGAATCATAGAATCGTAGGGGTTGGAAGGGACCTCAAGAGATCATTGGGTCCAACCCCCCTGCCAAAGCAGGGTCCCTAGGACATATCACTCAGGCGTCCAGACGGGTCTTGAATATCTCCAGAGAAGGAGACTAAATGACAGCACATAGCATTGCATGTGCTTACTGCTGTGCTGGGAAAATCCCTGGGCTGATGACAAAACTGGGAGGTTCAAGATACGTGTTTCACCAGGAGTATAGACAGTGATACATCATACACCTATGTGTACTGGCAATTAGGTCAGAAGCGTTTGACTAGAAAAGGTGCCAAGATACTTGGTCGGTTTTGCACATATGACTCTGTAACACTTTCCAAGGAACTAAAACAGACTGTAGGGTTCACCTCAAGACTTTGTACATTATCTTTTGCTCAGTGCTCCTGGACATTGCCACATTTAAAAAAAAAAACCAAAAACAACCCAACAAAAACCCAGGAATGTAGGATTAAAGAGAACATTGTGGGTTTATTCACATTTCCCCTGGTGTTTCAGAGGGAGACAAAATTCTTTGGTCCCCAGTCTGAACACTGAAGCATTTGGGTGAGGAAGATGCTGTGAAAAAGGCAAAATTGGCTAAAATGGGAGAGTTCTTAAGAGAAATGTGGACTGACACTCCTGTTCAGTCTGACTGATTTATAGGGGATCCAAATCCAACTGCAAGCCCAGCTTCTCTACATGACCTTTTCCTTGTGAAGGAAGAAGGAAATGTTCTTTGCATCCCCATCCTATGGATGCTCTTTAAAACAAGGATCATTTTGCACAAAACACTACCATCCTGTGGAAAACAGATGGAGGAGCAGTGCTTGTAGATTCCTGTTGCCTGTAACCTAGGAAATAGAAGATGCTGCTCTTTGCCTTTTCCTGCTTGCTGTTTGGACTTTGTTACAGATGTGAAGTTTCTAGATGGCTGAATTGCTGGGGTTTAGATTTTTTTTTTTTTCTACTAGATGTTCTATCATGGCCAAACTCTGCTGGCTTATGAACAGTGCATTTCTTTGAGATATTGTCATACTTCTCTAGGATGGTTAGAGCTTTCATTTGGAAGCCATATAGAGCATCCAAACAGAAAAGTGCTCTTCAGAGGAACCTGCTAGATGGAAAGCAGGTACCTCCAGCAGGAATCAATCAATTGATTTAGACATATGCACATATTTAACCATCAGCATGTAGAGAATCCTTGCACTCTGAAGAAAAACAGGAATCTCTCTTTGTTTTGCGTAAATGTAGCAAGAACAGGGCTCACATTCCTTCAGCTCCAGAATAACATGGTTCTTCATTTTTACTCGCTACAATAGTAAAAGCAAATTGTATATCCTGTCCAAGGTTCCAAGGGCTGTTAAATCTGCTCATGAGTTCACTACAAGAACAGTCAATCTGTTAAAGCCCAGAAGATTTTCTTTTCTGAGAACTTAAATGAGTTCCACAGCCCGTCCCTGGAAGTTCACCTCATGCCTTTGGGTAAGCCATCAGTAGTTTACTTTTTTTTGTTTTCTTTCCTTTCTCTCAAAACTGCCATGTAGTCAAACCACGCGCAGTGAACTGAGGTGTTACCTGAGTCAGGGGAGCTTTAATTCACTTTCATAGGGATGTAGTGCTAAGAACACTTCTTGGCTTTTAAGGGTAAACTCAATCAAGAATTATACAAAGCCAGGAAATTACTTTAGCATGTATTTTCGTCCAGATTCTTGGATCTTGGAGTGCTTGTGAGTTCAGTAAGATTTGGTATTTCCTGAGTCTGAGTCTTCTTTTTGTGTTTTAAAGAAAGCAGAGGAGGGCTATTTCTGTACTGAAGATCTTTGTAAGTGTCTGGAAAAAATGTATTAATATATTCAGAAGACAAATTCTAAATATCGAAGCATGTTTTAATAGACAGTTAAGAAAAGGATCCCATTTCAAAAATGCAGAGTCCTTTTGTGATTCCTGCATTAGTAACATCTCCTGGTTCCTACCCTTGAAAACACTGAGAGGAACGTTGGAGTTTTAACATAGCCTCACCCTGCAGTGGGAAGTAGCCAGCCCTGGCGTAGAGCAGGACCGCACTCTGTGTTTATGACAGAAATAGGGATAGCCATATGCATCCAAATGAAATAAGAGAGGCGGTTTAAAAGTTATAATTTATAATTGCCCAGTCTGGATCTAGATTATAATTACATAGTCTGGAACTATGCCAAGTCGCTGGAATTAATATTTCAAGTTTGGAGGGAAGAAAAATGGGATAGGTTTTGGCTGGGTTGGTAGTTGTCTATCAGCCATGAAGTCAGAAGCAGGAGAGTTCAAGGAACTTACTTTGAACCTTGAACCTACGTCTCAAAAATGGATTAAAGGACTTTTACTTAAAATCTTAAATGCACAGCAGAATATATAAAAAACCCACATCATAATAAGGTAAAGACATGATGACATCTTTTGAATGTTATTATGTGATTTGTAAATGAGAAAGAAGGCTCATATTCAAAACTGAAGTCTTATTTTAAACACTAACCAGCAGTCAATTCTGTTAGGTGAAATTGCTTCCCTGACTTACCTTAATTTAGAAAGTAAGCATTAAATTAAAGTAAGCAGCCAATTAAACACAGACACCTACGGCCATTCTAATCCTGGGGCCATAGGACATCTTACCTGGTCTCTTGGTGCTGCAGGGCACAGCTCTTCCCATAGGTGCTGCTTATTTGTAGGGTGTATCCCCAGAACATGTCAATGGGCACCACATCGTCAACTGCACTGAGGTCCTGTGGTTGCCCATGTGAATTGCTTTTGGCTCTGTTGATAGCACCAGTTAGGTTTCCGTAGATGCTACAGGAGCTTATACATGTAACCAATGGGAATTAAAGTATCTTGTTGCACCCAAAATCCCATCCTAAGTTTCAGGAATAGGGTCAAGAGCCTCAGGAGGTGGACACCTCTGTGTGAACACAGATTCACTGTCAGAAGTACAGTGTAACAAAGTACAACCCTTCTGTTATTTTACTGTTGTCGTATTGAGGGTATTTTGATATTATTGGCTTAAAGTTACCTAAATCAATAGAGTGTTTGCCAGTCAACGCTGAAACATGTTGATCTAAGTGGAGTAAACAAACACAGCTAGTCCCTGTTTGTGATCAAGCTGGCTTTCCTCATCTCCCCATTGAAAGCTGCTTTTGAATGTCATACATCCAACATTTTGCCAGGTATCGTTTTCGTTAGCATAACTGATGCTAATTTGGGCATATATTGTCATATATTCTGATTCATGGCTTGTTAAACAGATACTTACACTGCTATCTCATATAACTTCCAGGTCTGTCTTATACCGTTAAATGTATTAGGTGCTAGTAAAAGGGTTAAGGTTAAGAGAGAAGCTCACATACCTCATTCAGGAGACATCACTTGCAGTTCTGCCGTGTCCCACAGGGTACTTCAGCTTTTTGGTTCAACACTGACTCAGAAAAAAAAAAAAATAATGGCATGTATGCTGTTTTCACCAACGCCTGGTCTTTTCTCAAAGGTTTCCTCACTAATTCCCAGCTCATCACAGTCCTCATCAGCCTGTGTAATGTGCTCATCACACGCTCATTTTCAGCTTTTGATTTGGCCAGGCTGTCAGCTGGGGAAGGTTTCCTCTGGTAGAAGTCTCCAGGTACATGAACAAGTGAGCTCTAAGTGTTACTAATAAAAAATCCTTTAATCCACTTTAACAATGATAAATTGGAACTGAGAACTCCTCTTTACTTTACAGATACATTCAGTTCAGAATTTCACCTAAGTCAGGAAATCATTTTATGGGCAAGAGAAAAGTTCTAAACACCCTGATGAGGACGATGGGAATTAAAGGCCAAATGCTCAATTGCTCTTACTGGGTATCTGAAGCATCTGCTGATGACTCAAACTTCCACTGACATGGCCTGTTCATAGCAAATTCACTGGTCTTTTTTCTTACTTTTATTCTTAGTTCACCCTGGAATCTCCCTTTTAATTTTCCTCAAATGTCGGTGCATGATGAAAGGAAGTGGCTGTTCTGGGCCACCGAAGTTCAGCTTGAGCAATGATCTGGCTAAAACATACTTTTCTGTATTTACATGGATTTGCTACATTATCTTGGTAATAAGTACATCCCACCTAAAACCTGTGCTGTTATCTACCTGCTATCCTACATTTTATTTCTGCTTCTCTGATGAGGAACATAGCATGATCAGATACAGTGACAAATGAAGTATTTTTATTCTTCTTCTTTCCCAGAGCCATGGGATCTTGAGCTAAGGGCTCATCCGCAATGGTCTGTGCCTCCTGTAATCTCTACGGCTCTCACTTTCAATAGTAGCACTCGAAAATATCCCACAATGCAGCTCATTACCACATTATATCACACCCAAAATAGCGTCCAGGCAGCAGGAGAGCCCTTGAAGGGGTCTTTAGCCTACCTGGCCCTTCATGTGCTGGTACCAGTGCTGATTCTTTGTGGGAACATCTCAGGTACCTCCTACATGCCATCATCTGACATGACCTGGTCAGGCGTTAGGAGGCAACACACGTTCCGGTACCTGGTTTCCAAACATCCATCCATTATTTGCAAGCAAATGTAGCTCATTGTTTCATATCTAATTTTGAAAATCTGGCCCCATTGGCTGTTTTTCTGAGCATCAGTATACTAACATCTGGCTTTTACTGGCTTGGCAGACAATCTGTATCATTAAGTAGGACCAAGCTATGCAATGATATGGATGGAGATGATCCTGCACCAATTTCCAAAAGGACGGTAAGGCTATTGGCAAATTAGATAGTTGGAAAAATTCTCCATTTCTCTTCCTTTTCGTGATATATCAGGGAATAAAAATTGAGGGGAAAGCAGAAAACAAACTAATGTGAATGTAATTCTTGAATTTCAATCTTCTGTATATTATGGGTCATTACCCGTTAATTTGCTAAATGGCAGTTTTCTATGAAAGAAAAGTTTTGTTTAGCTGTATAATGATGACAGATGATGTAATTAGTATCATCCCCACATTGAAAATGATAAAAGCATTTCTTTTGTGTGTCACTGCTTTTAGACAGTATAATATCAAAAATGATAACAGTATGAAAATTGCACCGGCCGCTTTCATATTGTGCATGTAGAATACCTCAGTGATATGATACAAGTAATGACAGGTACTTTGCCATGTATTCATTTTCTCCACTCTCTAGCCTTTATATTACAGCGAAATTAAAGCCCGGCACTAAGCAAACCAGACGTGCCTGAATGCAGACCCATCTGAGGACGCTGTAAACGGCTAAAGTCCCTTCACTATTACTGGTTATGATAATTAAACGATTACAAACAGGGGTTTCGAGGGAGAACGTTGAATCATTTTTTCAGTTAAAGAAGTTTTGGGGGGGGTATTTTAATTTCAGGCCACATTTGTTGCTTGAATTAGTTTTAATTATAGTCTGGATAAGTACTTGCCCCATATCCTGGTCTTGAGAGTGGTAGATTCTCATTTAAATATAAATAAATGCCAAAGTTATTTAACATGGAAAAGTGACTGCTGTGACTGTGTAGTAACAATTTTCTCTTTGTTGCCATGGTTTGGATTTTTATATAAGCTTTGCAAATATAATAAAGCTAATGGAGCTCTTCATCCAAGGAAATGGGTATATTCAAGAAAATAAATTACATTTTGCAAGCTAATGAGCTCTACTAATTGTGTTTATCCTTGTGAATTAATACAATTTAAGCAAATCTATCCCCCAAAATCAAGCATTTGATTGCATTTTAGCTGTGTGGAAATCAGAACATCCGGATCAAATCTGAGTTTACTGGATATCCAAGGGGTAGGGGGGAAGGTTAATTTTCATTGACTTGTACAGCTGGTGCTAGCTCCTGGTAGAGCAGGAAAAGTTAGACTTTGCAAGTTGTGCCTTTGATCTGTCTTTTTTTTTTATTATTTTATTCGGCTACTTCCCACACAGGCAGAATTCTCAACAAAGGGTTGTGTGTAATGAATCCTGTGTAATACCACGGCAGGCATGTACGAGTCATGCTAATTAGCCCACATGCCCACAGGACAGGATAAAGGAAGGAAGGAAACTGGAATAACAGTTGTACTTTTTAAGAGACAACTTGTCTTCACCCACTTCCTGCTCTCCCTCCCTTTTCTTACACCTTCTTTTGCCAACATTTGGATTTCTTTTCTTTTTTTTTTCCTCTTCTTATAAACAGGTTTTCATTTCAGTGAAACATTGTGGGAGATATAGGACAGATTATAAAACTCTGAGCATATTCTGGAAGATTTTAGATTATACTTCGATTTGGATTTTTGGAAGGGTGACAGGAGAGTAGAGAAAATTAACCTTTTGAACACCTGAAATGCTGCAAATACCCCCAAAAACTTGCAAGGAAACTCTGTTGGTAAGCAGCAAGTGGCAAACAAGTACTGGCCAGGAGGTTTGGGCTGTAGGAGGGTGACAGCAGCTGTCAGCAATGGGTCCTTATGGAGACAGTTTAGCTCGTCACGCGTTGGGTTGCTGCCATGTTTAACACTGTGAGATGCCTGAGATGAAGTCTGAGCCTAACTGACTGTACTTTCTTGGTCCTGACTGCACTGTAGCCCTGCTTTTTCATCCTGCCAGATCATGTTCAGCGCCAGCACAGGAGTCCTAGCACTTAACAGCCGTCACAGATTCCTCAGATAGAGCAGGGATGAGATCAGAGCTCTCCTGTTTCTCGGCAGTCCGCCCCTCTTCATTTAAAACCAGGATTGGGAAACAGAGCCAGGCAGCCTTTCTCAGCTACTGAAAGGAATAGCTTCTTAGAGATGGAGAGCAGGCACAAAAAGGCGCTCAGATATTAATTGTTTGTTTGTTCATTGCAGCTCAGGTAAGAGCTTGGATGATCTTACCCAATCTGTGCACTGAAGAAAAACACACTGCTTCCATCCCTGGCATTCAAGTGCTTAGAAGGGCCTTTAGGACTTGTCCTGTAGAAGTTTTGGATTAATTCAATGTGCGTAGTGAGACGAGGACAGCTCCTAAGTGTAGATGCAATTGCACTGTTACAAAGATGCTTAGAATAGCTGTATAAGTTATAATAAGTAAAGAAGAAATATAAAGAGCAATAATATGATCATTCCTGAAAGCTGATATAATTGTGTCTAGACTAGGAATTATACTGTAGTAGTAGGTTTGGGGAAAAAAACATTAGTATCATAACTCACCTTGAAAGAGTCCAGCGCAGGGCCACCAAGGTGATGAAGGGGGTGGAACATCTTCCTTATGAGGACAGGCTGAGGGAGCTGGGCCTCTTTAGCTTGGAGAAGAGGAGACTGAGGGGTGACCTTATTAATGTTTATAAATATGTAAAGGGTGAGAGTCAGGAGGATGGAGTCAGTTTCTTCTCAGGGATGGCCAGCGATAGGACAAGGGGCAATGGGTGCAAGCTGGATCAGAGGAAGTTCCATGTGAATATAAGAAGGAACTTTTTCCCTGTGAGGGTGATAGAGCACTGGGACAGGCTGCCCAGAGAGGTTGTGGAGTCTCTGGAGGCATTCAAACCCACCTGGATGCATTCCTGTGTGATTTAGTCTGGGTATCACCCAGACAGGGAGATTGGACTAGATGATCTTTCGAGGTCACTTCCAACTCCTAACATTCTGTGATTCTGCGAAGTGAAGTATTTAAGTAAGGAAAAGTCTTGATGCACAGAGCCATTCTGGATTCCAAAGAGTCCCAGCTGCCCAAGCAGGCATTGACACAGACCGTAGCGACTCCAGAGGAGCAATGCCACGGATATGTAGGTGTAGGGTCCCAAAGTATATATTAATGAAACCATTATCTTGTCAGTGATGTGGAGTGTTGAACTATCTTCACCAGAGATTAGTATGATTTCTCATAAAAGAACAGGGAATTTAGTGACATTTTTATTATTTCACATCACTATTAAAAAGTAAAATGAGGATGCTAGAGGAAGGGTAAAGTACAAAAAGCTTTACATGAAAAATATTGTTCACCTCTGATGGAAATTATAAGCAGCTTGGAGAAAAGGATCTGGAGTTTGTTCAGTTCTTGATGTTGAAAGATTTTGACAGTAGCAGCTTAAAAGTTACCTGGATCTCAGAAATGACCGCAGCCCTGGTGATACGATAGTTTAGGGCCACTGCCTTACTGACAGACCCATGTGTATCGGCAAGAGTTAAAATCAAAGTAGAACCTCCGTTTTGAACTTACTTTTTGTACAGCGTTTGAGTCAGATCTTTGGTGTTTGATGTCTCACCGTGTGGGATTGTAGGCATCGCTTCTCGGGCCCCGTTGACCCCATGCAGATTTATTGTAGAATTGTTTCGGTGAAAACAGGGCTTTGATACGTCATGCAGGTTGCCTAGTGACTCCTGCAAAGTGCTGACCACCCCAAGTCAGAGAGAAGACGTACCTGCACGGAGCTGAGCTGTTACAGGTTATAAAGCTAGAACAGGTTTGAATGAGAGGAAGAGTTCTGGCAGGCTGTTAGCTCTCATCAGCTGGAAAAATGGAAATGTTTATTAATAAGAACCTTTGACATGCAATGCATGATATGTGCCCCCTACGCTAGACCCATGATTAATAACATTAATTATGGGGAGTTCATTATAGTCTCATGGGGCTGTGATATGTAATTCAGCCAGCATTTCATTGTAAATTTGCATTAATGTCCACTTTAAGTACAGTAGCTATCTATAGCCATGCAGAGGGAGCTGGTCACGAGGTACAAAAACATCACCTTCTTGCTAAGTGACGGTAGACTTTTACCTCAAAGAATTATAGATCTATTAGCATTTCTCCTATGTTAAATCTTTCCTGTGGCTGGCAGCGTAGTTTCTCATGCAACTAACCTACTGGTGCTGTAAAAACTTCCCTCGGTGGTATTCGAAGAGAAGCTAGCTCCTTGCTGATTTTAAAAAGGAACCGGGTAATTTTAAAATCCAGTTGGAAGTACTCTTGATTGCATTTTCATTAGCAATTAAAAGACCATGTAACCTAATGTTTTTTCCACCCTGGTCCAGAGAAATTATGCGCAGTGGGCAGCTCTTCAGTTGGTGTAAACCATCAGCGATGTAATGAAAGCAATGAACCTTCACTGATTTGCACTCTGAATCTTGCCTGCTCCAAATTGTTCAAACATACTCCTTCCTAAGGCTATGCTTTATTGTTAACTTGTTTAATAATGAAAAAATATTTCATCTTACTTGAAATTCCTTTTCCCTGGCTTGACTTCCAGGAATCCCTTGTGAAACTGCTTCAATCTGGCCTCAATTTTTTTCTGAACCGCACATGCCAATTCACCTTCATAGGAATGACCCTTATATACAAACCCAGTTCCACTTCATCCTTATGTAGCATCTCAGAAGTCAAGGTGGCATCTCAGGTAACTCAGAGCTCCCCTTTCCCATGGTAGATCCTGGAAATGGCTGGGAGGACTGTAGCCATGGGGGCCCCAAATATATGTATGCTCTTAAAGCATGGGGAAGCAGCATGTATGCTCTTAAGCTGGGGAAGCAGCTGGTGGCACTGTGGGAAACATCACACAGATGCTGGAAGTGGGCTGAAGGACAGAAGTCTTAATTAAAAGACTTTAAAGGATGTATGTTAAAACACATAGATACATAAATAGGGATCCAGCCACGACAGAAAGAAGAAGGACAGTACAAGAACCATTTATTTTATTTTATTTTATTTTGAGGAAACTGCAAGATGGCCAAGTTACTATTCTTACTTATTTGTTTGGATTCCAGCAAGTTTTAGAAACACAAGTCTAGAAGGGGCCTCCTGGGTCATTGTGTCCAATCTTCTGCAATCACAGGTGTGCGAAACATCTAGCCTAGGAGAATCCAAGGCTCCCGTGCCTTTCCTGCCAATACATGCCAGGGGCCACAAAACACTTCCTCTCAGAAATTTATGGCCTGTAGTGAAAGATGGAAAGTCATAGCTGGAATGTGCCAGAGGAACACAAGAAGAAAACTCAAGGGCAGCATCAGCAGCTTAGGTCCTCCAAGTTTTCTGTCTGTATTCCTGGTTCAGTTTCCTTGAGTTGCCTACCCTAGCTGAAGCCAGCTCGAGAGAATTGCAAATCAAAAGAGCTCTGCAAGTATCAGTACTAGAGAGCAGGGTAGCAGCCTGCAGCCACTTGGCACTGGAGGATGCAAGTCAGCGAGATCCAGCACCTGTTGGGCTCTAAACACTTTTCTTAGAATTCACACAGCTGACCAGCTCCTGGGGAAAAGGCAGCAGCTGCCAGGCAGCAGTGGTTAAATATAGGAAATGGAGAATGCCACATCCAACTGCAAAGGGAGAGACAGGAATGTAGCCGCAATGAAAATTCTTCTTGGTGAAAAGGGCCTTGGAGTGACCAGATATCAGAGGCTTTTACACCCTCTTTTTTCTCTCTTGTCTGCGGCTGCACATTGCATCAGCCCCAGATAATGCCAGACACTTGGTTGGCAGTGACTGTATTAATGAGTGTCACTTCTGGAATGGTTTGGAGTAACATCTGAGGGCCTCGCCTCTCACTGCAAGACATGTATAGTTGTTGAGATGTGTTGTCCTTAATTTGACTTGAGTCTTTGTAGCACTTTAAATAGCAAAAATGCTGTGAAAAGCTTAAACGTGAAGCAATACAGCTTTAGCACAGATGGAGTTTGAAAAGGACATTCAACCTTCTCTAATCTTCTACTGAGATCAGCAAGTAAAGCAAAAGGAAGGACAACCTGAAAGATAATATTTTTCATTCTGATAATCTGCAGTACTTTAATTTCACCCAGGCATTTACATGGCCCCTTTATTGAAAACTCCGAGTGTTCCTTTTGCTTTAGCTGGAGGACTGTTAAAAAGGAACAAAAAAAGCAAAGCCCTTTGCTTGGCCACCTTTCAGGTGGTGCCAGACATCCTTGCAGAGAATGGGAACAATGTGAAGTTGAGGAGGCTCAGCTATAGATTAGAAGATTATTCCTATTCTTCAGACAAACACAACAAAAGAAGGCAAGAGGAAAGAACGAGGAGAAAGAGAGCAACTCCTGTTTTGCTTCATTCACATGCTGCACACGTCTGTAAGAAAGAGGCTCGCAGTACACAGGTATGGCACAGCCTCTGGCCCTGGCTTACCTCTCTGTTACAGGAGGACATCTGGCCAGCACGCCCTCCCCTTCTCCTTCACACTGGGCTGCCGCAGCTCAAGCTGACTGAGCCTGTCGTGGTGATGATATCATGCAGTTAAATTAATTCCAAAGCTGGTCAAGCTTGGAATCAATTAGACAGGAGACAAAAAAGGAAGCTGCGAAAGAGAGAAAAACAGACCAGGTGTGAAACAGCATGCGAGGAGATGGAATAGTGGGCATGGTCCTAAAGGTGGCTTAGGGTTCGGTTTAGCAGAGCGTCTGCAGGTGGCAGGACCATCACACCACCAGAGAGATCCATTCTGTCTCCAGCTATCCATACAGGATTTCAGTAACTGTCTCTTGGCCATACAATCAAAGTAGCTTCCAGTGCTCAAGAGGAGGGTCTTTCTTTCCATTTCAAGGACAACACTGAGATGGATGTACAGATTCCTTGGCTTGATGTAGAGCAACTATCTCACTTAGCCTTGACCTCATTCACTATGTCTCAACCTTGTTGAGCATAACCCAGGCCCAGGAATGGGCAATGCTGAGCAGGCATCATGCTCTCCGTTCACAACCTCAGCATCTGCTGCAAGTTTGGGCCAATAACCCACGAATGTTTGGAGGCAAGGACCACCTTCCTACACCGTGTGTCCTGACAGCAGTTCCCACAGTGGGCATCTGATCCTTGACTGCACCTCGAGGCACTGCCATATGCAAATAGTAGTAATCTCTGGTTTGTTGTTACTCCAAAGTCGGATGTGCCTGCATGTGTCTGTCTGCTTGGAAGCTTAAGTAAGCCCAGTTGAGGTTTGTTTGCTTTTGCAAGCTTGATTCATTGGCTTCCTTTCCAGAATGTGTAAAATGCCTCCCTGTTGGTCAGAATGGCTATTTGTTATTTTTCTCCCAAGACTGCCTTAGAGAGAAAGCTTTTTAAAAATACATAGGTTTAATCTTTTGAAAGCTTGGATGTTGGCCTGCATAATTGTAAAACAGCTCGCTTTTAACTCTGATATTTATAACGTTTTCCATTTTCTCCAGCATAATCACCTCAAAGACCCCACGAGCAACATCAGAAAGAGTTAAGTTACAGCTTTATATATTGAGGAGTAAGGAAACAAGGAGTAAGGGACAAGGATTTTAGTAAACCAGACTATTTTAGGAGCTTCTTCATGAAACCACTCAGATAAACTTTGGTATAATAATCCCTAGCAGGGCCATCAGAACTGTAGCCTTTACCAACTTTGGCACCTTGCCTGCAAGACACCTTGGTTTATTTTGTATAGCTGCTCCGTTGTACTGTTGTTACATTATTTTTACTTACATACAGATACTTTACAGGTAACATTTAGAACAAGAAAACACAAAATGAAAGGTCGCTGCACCAAGGAGTCTGTGATTTATGAGTGTCTCCCTGGTCTTGCAGCCAGGAATAATGCTCTTCACTACAGACGGTGGGACTATATCCTTCCTAAGTGGCCATACCTGGTCAGAAGTTTTTGCTGAGCCAGGATCCATATTGTTACATGAGACTTCAATGATTTGAGCTACAGCAGGGAAAATTATGATGAGGTCCTTGAATCTGTTCCTAAGTGCTGGTTGTAGCTTTCCCACACATAATGTTAGCTCTTGAATAGCTCACCAACTGATCTTGGTCTGTCATGAGTGGAGAAGGAGGCATAGCGAGAGGGCTGGCTGTCCTTTCTGTTGATTGTAGAGCAGACTTTAGAATCTGGCTTGGTATAGGGGTGTAATGTTTGGGTGCTGAGTTACAAGCTTGGTACTTCTTCCAGACTGCCTTGTGGGTCTCTGTTTCCTCTTTCATCTTATCCATAGTTAAGGAGAAGAGGTTTGTGGTTATTTCAGATTTCAAGTTCATCTTCCAAAATGCAAGGCTTGGGCTTCTGTATTTCTGTTAGAAGTTATTTGAACAGTTCAGAGGTCCCTTCCAACTGAAATTATTCTGTGATTCTATGAGTCTAAATTTTTCAACAGTTTCTTAATATTAAAATTAGGTGGGGGAAACCAACTTTCAACTAGTCACAGAGCTGCTTTAAATCTCTTTTTTGGAAGTCTCCCTTTGGCTGCTGTCTGAATTGTGCGCAGTTTGCCCTCCAGGACCTATTTGCTCTCTGTTGCAACATCAGGTTCTGAGATTAAAAAATTCTAGGAATTTTCTTTTTTGGGGGTCTCCTGTCCAGAACACAAATCTAACAGACATCATGTTGCCACGTGCAAGCCTGTTAGACACCCTTCATGTTCCCATGTGAGAGGCTGTATACTTGATGCTGAAGTCAGTGCTGCCTGGATGTGCTGGGTGAATTAAGCCCCTCACCCTATATCTGATATCAAGTACATGTGTGGTGGATCACTGGTATAGAGATCCAGCTGGCACAGAACAGTTTGCATCCTTCTGGTTAAACTGACCTGCTACACATCAAGTTGGGATGTAAGTAGCCAGTTGGGAATGGTCCCTTGTCCTCTTGCGAGAATGTTACTTGGCCCAGACCAGAACCACACGAGTAGCATAGACAGCCAAGTTCTGGTGCAGTGGAGCATTCCCTGGCCATTTTGAAATGACCAATACAGATGTATCTTCAGGGGGCCCATGCTTACAAACTCCTATTCATGGATTCCAAGGAAACGCAGTGTTCCTTCCTTTCAGAGCATGCTTTTGTGGGTTGTTTCATTAGTTTTGTGGTGGGGTTTTTTGTTTGTTTTGTGGGGGTTTTGTTGTTCCTCTTCCATGCTCACTCTTCAAATGGTTTATTTTTTATTCTCTTGCAAATTCTGGTTTTTTACCCCTTACTTCATAGGGTCTTTATGATGCTTTCCATCAAATCTTTCTGATTCATTAGGACTAGGAACGACAGCATGCTGTTCCTTCAGCCCACATACGGACAGCATCAGATGGACAACATCCTCTGTAATATCATCTGCCAGTAGAGAAGCTGAACCTTCAAATCCTGGCTCTCTGCCCAAATTAATCAAATGAGCGTAGATTGACCACCATCATTTCTGTGAATTAACCGCTAGAGGGAGGCATGGCAGACTTCGCTGCTTTTGTTTTTACAGACTTTGTACTGTACACAATTTTGGATACTTTGCACATACAGTTCTTCTCTCTTCCATAAACTAACACCAGTTTTTATACAGCCCTCAGTTGTTGCAACCTTGTCGGCGTATCAGTTACAGACTCTTCATCAGAGGCGCTGTCTCATGGCTTTGTTTTTATAAAGCATCTAGTAAACCATCGCTGTGCCTGCAAAATATATTGCACTTTTCATATAGAATGTGAGAGTGGATTTTCATTTTAGTAGCCGGAATTCTCCAAACATTCCTCCTCGGTAGTTTTAAGTGCAACAGAAGCAGGCAGTCAAACATTGCAATGGCATATTATTTCATGTAAGGATTTTTTTTTTTTCCTGCTTTCAAAACTAAAAAACCACTGCCAGCAGTGGGAATTGATCAAACCGTAACATTTGTGTGTGACGCCCTAATAGATTCTATAATGCCGTTAGCTTGGCTTACAACATGGCAGCTAGACAGGCATATTAGCCGCATCCTTTTACATGCAGACCTTGCTGTTAAATCGTGTTTGGCTAATCTTCCCTTAGGGGAAATTGGATTTCGGCCCCTCTCCCACCTCAAAACCCACTGTAAGATATAAAATTGGTTTTTTAGAAGTCTCTTTTTCTCTAAGGCACTTTAATTGGCATAAGGTAGTTGCTCCTATAGAGAGACTATTGATTAGCATTTTTATTTTGCTATACTTTAAAGTACACCACTTTCAAAAGCATTTCATGAAATACCAATGCAATAAACCTAGCAATAAAAAGCCAGTATGGGGAATGACTTGGCTTGCTTACTCCTACCTGTCTCATTTGGTTTATTTTTTATTTTTAAAACTGGCGAACGGTTGAGGCTGGTTTTCATACTGCTTCTCACCATCCTTTTAGTGAAACCCAAGCTGGACATGGGTGTTGGTATCAAAATACACAGCTAGATTTGTCCCTGGGGTAGAGGGGACCAGACTTCCAGGTAGCTTTGTCTAGCACAGCATCTTCTTCAGTGCCCACGTCAGGAAAAAAGCAGGCACAGCCTGTGCTTAGCTTTCTCCTCCTTCACCAGCATCGGGGATGCTGACAGTGCTGCAACACCAACCCTGAGGAAGTGGGACAAAGTCATTAGAGAAAATAAATTTGAGGGACTTTTCTACTGGAAAATATGCAACATCTCATTTGATTTTTCCAGCATACTTTATTAGACTTTTTTAAAAGTCTTTTATGCATTATTTTATCTTTGAGAAGATGTTAAAATGCCTCTTTTAGTCCTCAACACCTATTTTCAGCATGACTACGTTGGCCACCCCTCTCAGGGCTTTTTTCCTTTGGGCTTTCTTTGTTCCCAGAAATTAAGTAAGTTACAATTTTAAATGTGACAGTCCCTGAAGTTGCGCCTGTCTCGTGTCCATGTCAGACATAGTTTTCTCTTCGTTAATGGGTTACTGACAGCCTGAGGTCAGGAAGTCATATCTGTTCTACATACAGAGCATCTCCCAAATGCCACATTTTTTCATTATATCTTTTGCCTTAACCTAAAAGCAAAAATAACACTTGGACTCTTTCTGTTGCCAGCACCAGTGAAAATAAAATGTAAGTATGCAGATTGCAACAGTACATCTCGGAAACTTGTATGTTCAATGAAGTAAATACTCAAGTTGCCAGAGCTTTGTAGCTGTAGAGTACATGAGTACTCAAGAGCAAAAATCTTGAGCAAAAACAACTTGGTGATCCCAGTCCAATCTTGTTACATTACTTATCTTCACAATCTAGGGCTTGGAGGCAGAATAATTTTGATCTAATGAGAAGCATTTGTGTATTTACTCTCTGCTTTCTTTTACAGAAGCCATTATGGGGGTACACTGCTTTGCCTGAATCTTGTCTTTAATGGTACTTTGCATCTATCTATTCCACTGAGACAGATTTAATTTTAGAATGTTTCAGAAGCGCCTTTTCGCCAATCAGACATTAGCTGTACAAAATCACCATGAACTGCTTTGCTTTCTCAGCATGGCTCAGCTTTATCCTCAGTCAATAGACATCTTATCAATCCTTGTTCAAAGACATTCTCTTGCTTCCCCTGGGCTAGTGCTGGTGATAGATAAAAAGTCTGCAAGCTTGGGTTGTGATTTGTTAGTCCCAAGTTATTTGAGGCAAATGGATAATAAACAAATTTTGAAAGTCCACCCAGTTCATTAAAACTTGAAGCAGTCATTTGAAAATGTGGTGGGGTTTCAGAGGGCTCTCAGCTTCACAGCATGGCCCATGATGATGCATGTACAAACCAAAATGTAATATAAAGTACACTCCTTTCATCTTCACAAAGAGGTTTTATCATACAGCCTTAAAGACCTTTGGATCTTTCTACATCTGAAAAGATCTGGCATCTCTTGGAATTTCTCAGTATAGATTCAGAACCTCTTTAAGTGACTATTCCTTTGAATCTCTGGGTTAACTCTCATTTTTGTTTTCTATTAAAGTTTCTTTTTTTATTACCTTTCTACTTACAAGGGTCATTAGAGGATTATCCCTAAACTTCAGAATATTAGCAGTTTCTGACAGCTCCTGCTATTTCTTTTCCTATGGTTAACTTGACTTTTCACTTGAACCAAAAAATAATTCTTATCGTTGCTTTACTTTAATTCTAAAAATTTCCCTGAAGAACATCTTCAGTTTTATTTAGTGCCAGTGTGATAGTCTTCCACTTTGTATCAGACAAATGAAAGGTTTCCTAAGAACAATTTTTCCTTGTTAATATCAAGAACATTTTACAGCTATGGGTCAAGACTACTCTTTTGGAAGGAAACTCATGGATACTTCTGTAGCAATTACATATTATTTTAAAATAACTTCATCTTTTACAGATTTGTTTATATGTACATAAGAAAAACATAAGCAGACCTTATTCTTTAACGAACCTGTAATATAAAAATGATCTTCAATCAAAATATACTCTGTGAATTACGCATGGTAACCCATGCATGTTCTATGATGGTGTGCTTTCCCTGTCCAGTAAGCTTTCAAGACAGCCATGAGTCTAAAAAAACCAGCCATTTCCAACTAGGAAAATGACAAAGAACTTTTGAGAAGCCTAGGCCATCTGAGAAGTACAGTACAAGAAGGCAAATCTACAAGCATTTGCAGTGCAGAGAGGTTTACTCTTATGGGCCAGCATGCAAAGGACTTAAGAGAAAGTGTGTGTGCATCAGTAGTGTTCACGGTTTTATTAGTAACACAGTGCCTGGAAAAGTACAGGTAAATAGGGACACGTGTTTTGGCCCATCAGATTCCTAGAAATCCAGATACGTTAGTGGAGAAATTTGCCTTACTACTGTAGTTTGCCTCACTACTGTAGATGAAAAGCTTATATATATTGGCAGATGTCTCAGGTGTTACCAGTCTTGGATGACTGTTCTAGCTTCTGGGATAAAACAATTCCCCCAACCTGAAGAAGGTTCCTGAAGCACAGCAGCAGAAGAGAGTCAGGATATTTCCTGAATTAATTTGGAGTGTTCTAACAGTGGCCACCTCTTCTTCCTCCTTCTTCTTTCTCCTCCTTCTCCTTCTGTCAATCTTACTTTAGTAGAACCCATCAGGCCACTTCCTACGAAGAGACTTGGAAGACACAGCACTCAGATTACAGTTTCCATGTTGCTGTTCATCAAAGGTTTCAATAAAAGTCACCAGAAATAGATTAATGGGAGCAGGTTTCTGGAGGGCCCCAGTGTGTCGGGATACCAGAGGCTCAGGAATGCCAGTGGGATATAAGCAGATTACAAAGAAGTGTTAGGAACTCACCATACAACACTGGGCATTCATCTGAGTGAAGAAATATCCTGTCTGTCTGCCAGTTTATTTATGGTTATTGAAACTAAGGGAGCATTTTGATGGATCAATTACATTATAAGGTTTAGAGCTATTAAAGGCCTGCCTAATTGTGCACGTGATATAATTTGTAATGGTAAGAGGTGGAGAGAAAAACAACACAAACATTTTATTTTTCTTTTGCTGAAGGAAGCAAGGAGTTTATGGGCATGAGTCTCAGAAACAGATGTGCACAAACTGTACGCATGATTTAGAACAATTATGTATGTAAACTTGATAGTAATGCATGTGGCAGATGAGTAAAGACCTAAAGGGTCACTTCCATGTACAAAATTATCCACTGATTCTTTGGACCCAGTGTTCACACTATGATGTGACCAGATTAACTACCACCCCTGTGGAATTAAGATCCTTAGAGGATACTGTAGGGTTTTTCTCCCATCTCTTTAAACAAACATTCTTTTTTATCAACCTGTGTTACACATAAAAATGTAAAGGAGAGTAAAAATAGCTAAACTGAAACAGTGCCCCGAGCTGCCTGCTTTGCCGTCATGCCTTGTACAATACTTACTCCTGTTTTTAGAAAACAGTGGGAGAAATTCTGCAGAAGACACTTGTAGGACCTCTCCTAAGCTTCTATACCTCATTGTTTCCATTCAAAATCTTCTATTAATATTTCATAATTTCAAAGTGAAAGAAATCCATAGGGCAGAAGGATGAGAAAACAGGATTTTCTCTTTGTTTACCTTTTATGCAAGGTAGTTGGAAAGGTAAGTAGGGTTTCTCTGGGGTTAGGGAGGATTTGGTTGATTTTTTTTTTTTACAAAGGTCTTCTGTGTTATTGACACTTCAGTCCCAGTACCTTCATCCAAAATGAAATCAGCTTATATTGAAAATGGAAAGACAATTTTAAAACTTCTGTAAGCATCTTCAGTTCATATGATCAACAGTATTTTGATATCAGTGGGTCTCACCATTGTTTCACTATTTTTTAATTTAATTAGCCCATATTAACCAAATTTCACATGGTGTTGCTGTTCTCAGAGACTGTATTTTTTCTCACAATTTCATTAAATATTTAACAAGTAAAGGAGAGAGGCTTCTACATCACCACCGAGGAAATGTGGAACATCTCAGGAGCATTAGGAATGTCTCACTTTTTCTGTCAGAACTCAGTCTTCCTGAAATCCAGGAAATTCAACCACAGGGCTCCCTCCGTAGGAAACCACCCTTGCATGCTCATACACTTTCTGGGGTTTTTGGGATGAATGTCCACTGGCCAAATGTTGCTTCCCCCCCCACACACACATCGTGTTGATAGAACTGAGGCATTTGGCTTGTTGACTAATAAGCATAAAATACAACTAATTGCAAGGGTTCAGAGAAATCTCAGCTAAGGAGGCTGCTTACAACCGTGCAGCTACTTAAGTAACTGCAGTGGAAATATTTTACCGTTGTACAGGTTGTCAGATTCTTAGGTGGCAGGCGGTTTGACAGGGCTGACACATGCGTGGCCCCAGCAGGCTCACTGGGTAGAACAGGTCCCTTCCCGCTCATTCCCCCACCCTGCAGACAAGGAGGCCAAGACACAAAGTTGTGGTGGCTTGCTAAGGTTCACAGAGCATATCTGTCACACAGCTTTGAATCACAGCACTTGGTCTTGGCAATCTGCTCCTCTCTTCCAAAACGAGAGTAACATGTGCTAACATAACATACTCATTTAGATCTCAGTCCCTAATGTTGGTTTACCAAGAGGGCTTCAGTTTCTCCTCCCATTATCCCCACGTGTGCTCCTCTTTTTCCAGCACACAGACTCTTTTGTTCCCCCCATACAGGATAGAGTCATGCACCCTCACAGTCCTGCATCAAACCCTAAATAGCTCCGTATGTCTCCAGCTTGGCATTTGTGAGTTCTTCACGGGATATATGTTTATGGAGGATTAGGGACTTGAAGTAGGTGCCACTTCATGATTTAACTGACCAAATGATGGAAGCTGCCTTTGCAAATTACCCATCGGGATCATACTGCATTTTTCTGGAGGTTGCATTAGTTTGAGTTGTCTTGAATGTGGAATGAGTTCTTGTTGTCCTGACTCCAAAATTGTTTCCTCTGAGGTTTGATACCACAGTTTCTGCTGGACTGTGATGCTAGTGTATTATGTTGTTCTCATGTGCTTAAATTCTTATCCTAAAAGCACAATGAATAAAAAACTTTCAGTGTGGAGAATGAGGACAAGTCAGACAAGCCTGTCTGCTAAATTACTTTCCATTCCTGTGGTGGTTTCTCTGTGATTGGATTGAGAGAGGTTGTCATTGTATGCTCATCCTGTAACTGCCTACCCTGTCCCCTGGCTAGGGATAAATAAAGGCTTGGCAGGTTCTAGTGCAGCATCTTGTTTAACCTCTACAAGTACCAATATTTACTCAGAAATTTAAAACAATGCATTCAGCCGTCTTTTACTGGAGGGCAATGGGAGTACAAAGTGGCCAGTCATGTCCATGGGATGTCTGCTTTCCCCGGGGAGTTTCCCTTGTGTTATCTCTTGGCTGTCTCCTTTTGATTAATGGAAGAACTGAATTACAAACTGCTCAGGAATTCCAGACCCATTACCTCAGTCTGCTTCGCAGAGAGCTCCCTGTTAGGAATTCAGTGATCGCCTCTCCCTTAGGCCCCAGAGTTGAGCTAGAAATGAGGTGTTCACCATTCAGTATATTCTAGCATGGGAATCGAGTTTGTCATGGCCACACTCACAGATCTACAGTTGTGTCCATGCTTAAGCCATGCAAACCCTTTTTTCTGGTTCCTCTAACTTGGCTGTTGCCGTTGTCGAGGGTGCAATGGATTTAATCATGTATATGGGTAAAACAGTGTAGGAAAACACTCCTTGGAAATTCTGCGTATTAAAAATAAAATTCACTTATTGAATTTAAAGTAATTATAGTAATGCACTGGTTTTCCCTCACATTTTCTCATTACAGAAAAGCGATTAAAATCCTTACAAGGGCATGGGAATGGGGTTGTTTTCTCAAAGTTCATTTTTTCTCAAAGAAAAAAAAATATTCACCTCTGAAACGGTTGCTGTCAGGTAGCCTGAAATGAATATATGCAACTTCAGAAAGCCACTGAGTAGACAGCAGCAAAAAAATAAAAGATTATAGCACCTCTGCATGGCCTAAATATTGAAGCAGACCCCTCTGCCCAATCCTTTCTTCCCTGAATCCCTAGAGCCTTCTCCTGCCTTTCACCATGACACTTCCACAATGCCTTTGAGCTGCTCACGGCTTCCTACCAACCTCAGTCTGTCTCCTTTCTGCCCTCCAGCCCTGGCACTGCAATCCACTCTGCTTGCTTTCATTTCCTTTTACTCTGACCATTGTCTGTCCGCCTGTCCCCAAAAGAGCTTAGGCCTTAACACGCCAATGTGCCCAAGCTACAAACTTTGGGTTGGAGTTAACAGTTCTGAGCTGGGCTTTAAGAACAGAGATAGCAAGGGGCTGCTGGCACAGTGGGACATCAGAGCATCACATAGGATGAGTAATAGGAAAGAACAAGAAAATCAAGAAAATTGGTACATCTAAAATCCCACCTCTTTTGGATTCACACCCTCAAACTCCATCATTTAGACCTTTAATTCATGTATGACCAAGTAGGGGTGGGGGTGGCAAGGAAGAACAGCTGGTGGATAGAGATCGTAGAATCATAGAATCGTAGAGATCATCGAACCATAGAGATCATAGAGATCTTGCCTGACAAACAGAAAACCCAGCCTTAGTTTCCTCATCTATGTTAGGGACTCAAATTCATATCTCCCGTCTGTCAGGGAAGTACCCTGCCTCAATAGCCTTGGTGTGGACAATATCTGTTTAAGTTAGACTGGTTTATGTGGCAGTCATGGAGCTAGAAAATCAAGCAAGGAGATCCATCATGGCTCACTAAGTCATTTGAGGGGATGGGTAGGGCCTTGCCTTTTTATGTCCTTCATGGAGCTCTTGGATAGGAAATGCCTGCTCTCTTGAAACAGCTATAGTTCCAGGACATCCTTCATAGGAGAAACAAAGGGGAAAGTTACACAGATGACAGCATTGCCTACAAAGGAGAAAAGCACAGGGCTTGGTTTAACAGCAGATCCCAAGGGATCTTCTCCATCAGCAAGACAAGCAAGGCAGGAAATTCAGAGGTGTGGGACAGCACACAATTGTGGGGAAGCAATGGTCACTGCAGCCAGTAGGCCGTTTCCATTGGCCATCCAAGGACCTAGCTCGGTGTAGGAGTACATCTAGGCATCCTGATTCTGCTGATCACCATGTGAATGGCTGTGGCTGCGGTGCCATTTCACTTTTAGCCTCACTAATGATCCAAGCCCCCAGTGCATGCTGTGCTGGATGTGTGTCTAGTTGAGTCCCCTTGTCATAAATCAGGCTGACAGGATGTTCTCTTGCTCTTTTATCTGAACTTCTTGGTGATATTTTCAGTACGTGTTCAAGAAATATTTGATGGAAAGGCTAAGGCTATCATTCCTTGAAGATAAAACAGGCTCCTAGATGACTGGCTGTGATCCTATAGGACTGACAGTTTTGAGGCTGCCAAGATTTACTTTAATTATATATATTGTATAATTAATGCAACGTGAGATATATGTATGTAATTAATAATGTTAGGGCATCTGGAGTGTTGTATAAGTTAATAAATAACCTGAATTAATAAATAAAACAAACACATGGGGCTACTCATAAAGAGGACTGCAAAGCTGCAGCTTTCTGCACATGCAGTTGGAAGAATCAGATCTTTCGAGTTCCCTGAAAAACACCTCAGCTTTTCATTTGGTCATGGGGATGAGTTAAGACATTCATAGTGGTCTGTGATGCCCTATGTGATTTGTGTTCTGTCGGTCTAAAGAAGACCTTTCTCTTATGTGTGGGCATAACAGCTGAAATTAGGGGAAACATTTCTGGTGAAGATTTCAGAGGTAGAAAACTGGCACACTGGAGGTTGCCTCAACTGTTGCCCTCTGGAATACATCAGCTGGAAATGAGATCACAATGTCACGTCTCTGCTTGATAGGGTTCAGGTCCTAACTGTTAAAGTGTTTCTGGTACGAAGCTTGTTGAACAATTGCATGGCAACCAGAGAACAACTGTAAATCAATTTGTGAAACCAATCTCCATACTTTATCCTAAATAGTCTTTTATAGTTTAAATTTTTTTTAAGACTCAAAATTTGCTAACGGGATATATATGATACACAGCCTAGATATATAAATTCATAAATCCACAATGCTGTTGCCTTTGTTCCACAGAGTATCAGTCTTGCCCTGGATACTTTCGAGCTGTGTTCCTAAATCAAATGCACAAAATATCTGTCCAGCTTTCTTGCTGGAAAACATTAACTTGGGATTTTATTGTTGCTACTGAAGGAGATGTCCTGTTCAGACTGTCAGAGCAAAGAGGAAGAAAGTTTTACAGATGCTGCCAGTCCCTTATAAATGTCCGTGTGTTCTCCCACATTAAGACTGGATTAGGGGAGAATCAAAGGGAATGTTCTGTATCATCAATAGCTGGTCATAGGAAGCTGTGCAAAATTAAGATTCAGAAAGGATGGCTGCTTCACAGCAGTGAGCAGCAGTCCTCCAGATAGACCTTCTTGCCTAAAGAAAAGAGAAAGATTCACCTCCAGTGCCCCTAAACCAAACAGATGACAGGAGCAAGTAAACAAAAATATATTTAAAACGAAGGGGAGAGGTTTACATGGGAGGTGGGGTGTAGAAGGAGACCACAAGGTTGCAAAAGAAAGTGGAGCAAGAGGAGAAAAAACAGATATATCCTCTTAAATATGCAGTGACTCACCACAGGTTGAGTTTTATAGGGGTTTTATTGCATGTGTCTTGTATACCTTGGAGAATAAAACCATATGCATCTGATTAGATTACTTAGTACTGGGAGTGTAAGGTAAGAGCATAAATTGAATGCAATTATTTTTAAAGGAAGTTATATTCCTGCTGCTTTCTGTTTGTGTGCTGTCCTCTATCTTTTTTCTTTTTATTGTCTCTTTTATCTTGGTTCTAAGATGGCTTTCACACCGTATCTACCTAGCAATCCCCTAGTTTGTGGGAAGACAATTCACAGCTCAGTGCATTGCCTGTCTTCTCTGATTGTTTACAACTGGTTTATTAACCAGGCTTTGTCTCGGACTATCTTGGCTTCATCAGGAGGGAGGGGGTGAGTGCAGGCGTTCATTTTGCATTAAGCATGTGTGCTGATGTGGAAACATCCGACCGTACCCCTCAGCGGAGGTATCTGTGTTAAAATGAAACCAACTTTTAGAGGGAAAAAATTAATTTATTACCAATGCAAGGTTATTACTTGGACCATATAATCCAGTGTAAGTATGTGATATTGCCTCCACCTAAGAGTCCTGTATTCCTGATTAAAAAGTGCCAGAGGGGAGTATATGCCTTGCAACCACTTATCTGCCCCGTTTTCAATTTCACCTGCTACAACATTCCATTTGAACTCTTTCTTAGAATTTTCCAGCTGAAGTGAAATATTTGACTTTCGCATTGGGCTGCAATTTTGGGGTGAGAGGGCAGGAGCTTGAGAAATTTCTTCCTTTTCCTCGCTGCCTTCCTGTTCCTTTCCCTAGAAATATGTTGCCGTAAGTGCCTTTGGCAAAATAGTGATTAGCTATAATGAAGATCTGTCTGAGAGAGATTACTGCCTTTATGAGGTGGCATTTTTCAATGTGACTGTGCCTGTACCTTCCAGGCAGTTTGCTTTCTCTGTCCACAATTATATGTATTTATTTTGTTCTTTACTTTTAAATACCTAGGCTAGGTCAGGCTGATTTGTTCATATTATTTAAGTAGACACAACATGTAACGTGTTGAACTACACGTTCTAATATTATATATTACCATCTTTGCCCTCTATAATAATGAACCCGTGTATAACTATCCACTTGCTCCCTAGATTCCCAAGAAGAGAGTTACGCTTTGCAGCAAGATTGAAAAACTATGTTGAGAGACGTATCTAGTCTAATGATTTTCGGATCTCCCCTGGGCTCCAGACCTGTTTCCTGGGGTAAGATTCATCTCACCTTACTTCAGGGAATCTACAGGGTAGATGTTGACATTTGAGGTAGTTGTCATGGGCTGTTTTACTAGGCAGTGGAGTTCTAAACAAGAGCATTAAGGGAGCCTGGGACTGTTTGACCCTCAAAATGTGAACTGTGCATGTGACTCCTTTGGCTTTGTGGACTGCATCTCCATGGTCTGTTGAGAGAGCCATGAACGACTAGCCCAGCCAAAGACATTTATACCACGTTGGATGGATCACAGCCCTTATGTCCTACTAAAATCTCACTCTCTAACTCTGCAGATGTCTTACCATCAGCTCAAGATCCTTTTACTCAAAAGCAGTGATTTACTACCTCCCTTATGCAGTTACTGTGAGCAACAGTATCCCCTGATCTTCCCTCTCCAGGTACTGTGTTCACCATGTATGTCTCCCTCCTCACAGCTAGGGTGAGTGCACAAGTCTTTTCGCTTTTTCTGCCTTTCCATGATACAGACTTTCCAGGTCATTCTCATAGCCTAAGCTCTTTTTCCACCTCTCTTCATCTCGTATCTCAGCTACTAGAGCTTCGTTTTCTTTAGCTTTCACATGACCAGGCCTGTTCCTTTCAGAGCTTTCAAGGAAGCTACTGGAAAGACTGTAGCCTGCCTTCATGTTACCCTCCTTCATGAATCTCTCTATTGTTCTTGTTTATTCTGCCTCATCAGATATGTTACCTGCACTCAGGTTAAAGGTCCTTCAAAATCTGCTTTTCCTGTCTACCAATTTTTAATCACTACTGTTAACTACTGAAGAAGCTGCTGTGCTTAGACATCATACTTAAAACATTGTATCTGCTATGGAGACCATCTCTTTCCTTTTCAACTGAGCACTTTCTTTTCTCATGCTGCTCCTCACACTGGGGAAGTATGCTTACAAGCATCTCTAAAAGCACATTGTTCTCCCTCCAGACCATCTGGAAAGCTCTCCTTCTTCATGTTTAACAGGGGCTTACAGGTAGGTGTAGGAGATCTGTACTTTGATGCAAGCTACATCACTACTGGGACACCTCCATGTCCATGGCTAACGCACGTATCGGTACCATGGAAGAGTAGTGTCATTCTGATTTCTCCCCTTCAGCCAGGCAGCATTTGGGCCGTATGCAGTGGTCCTCATCTGTGCTTCCACTTTGAGTGAAGCCCTGGAAGAATCTATGATGAGCTCAGTGTTCCCACTCCCCTTTGCTTGAACAAACTTTATCCTGACTAGCATTGCCTTTCCCCTTCCTGGTGCTCACCCGCTCATTTTCTGAAGCCATGCTTCTCCCCACACACATTCACACCCACACACACTGTAAAACTAAGGCAAAATCGTTTCCTTTTTCTTTTAAAACATAGGCACACACAGGATTGACCACTTCTTCACCTTTTCAGAGTATGGCTTTGTTAACATCATCTTCAATAGAAGTCATTATCAGTGTTTTTACAGGTCTAGCCTTCTTAACCTTCTGCAGTATGTTCTTGGACTTTATGATTTTAACCAGATCCATTATTATATAAATACTGGGGAAGCAGGCAGGGGACAGAAGAGAGAATGACAAGTGACTCCTTAAAGTGCTGTTCTTGGTAGCGCTTTGCAATGTACATTAGGAACAGCAGGGAGAACAGCTTTCATGATAGATCTGAGCCTGTTAAAAATGAAGTTATGGTGCATAGTCTCAAAAAAGAAAGGGACTGGTTCATATCTGTCACCATTGGTCTTGGCATTTCGTGTTTGCATACGGCAATCCTGTTGTGCGTAGTCTAGACAGAGCGGTGTCAGGTTTGCCCCCACTGCTTTACAGTCATGCTGGCTAGAGTTTGCTCGTGAACAAAATCTCTTTAGGTGTTTTGGGATACAAGAGGCTTAAGATCTTAAAATGCTGCTCTCTAGAGTGTATGCTCCTATTAATGGGCCCATAAAGATCCCCTTATTTATTATCGTTTAATTATATGCAACCTGTTGCTGCGAAATAGCTGTGCATAATTGCTACTTATTCCTGTGCTGCCTTGTGCCTACATGTATTTAAAGATTACATGTATTTAAAAGATACATTTTGAGTTTAGTGAATTCTCTGTTACTGATTGTTCAAAGTGACTTTATTTTCCGTTGTCTTTTCTCTAAATGTTCTTTTGAGTGTTAGTGATGATATTATTACATCGCTGTTAGCTATTGAATGAATGATTGCTGTTGTATTCTGAATGTGCTGATGCTGAAAATCTGTGATATAAATAAACTTCCTCTGGTAACATCATTATAATAGCACAAGCAGCAGAAATTTATGGAAAGTACAGATTAAATGCTTAGACTTAAATTCTTCAGTGTGCAACTCTGCTTAAACTGCTGTGTCTGAATTTTGGGTTGCTGAATCAGGTGGAAAAAATCAAACTGACACATCGCTTGTCTGTGCATTTTTACTATGATATATTATGTTACTAAAAGAAAAAGCTCAAAAGCTACCATTGATAATCCTGGCTAAAACTTGGAACATAAATTATTAAGATCTGTAGTTCCTTTTCAAAGTGGCCTGGGACTTAATGCATATATCACAGCAAGGAAATGTAACATCAATATGTACTTACGCATTATAACATGAGACACTTTTATGTATGTAATAAAGCATTCACTGTGTAACTGTTTATCTAAGCAACAGATAGGAAGGTTGAGAAATTCACACAGTTAATCATATTTATTTAGCTAATTAACAACTAATAGCATTAATCATAAAAGGCATGAACATTTGAAAAGTAATTTATGATTGAATCTCAAAACTATTCTCAAACTTACTTGCCAAAGTATATTTTGTTTGTTTATAGTCATAAAATCTCCCAAGATACCCAGTCTCCGTATTTCCCATACTTATCCCATAAATTGAAAATTCAGGATACGAAGTACCGTATCAAGAATTTAACGGAGATACATACACCTCCGCTAACCATCTCCAATTATCCTGCATAATCACTCCTTGGCAAGGATAATGAGACTCCCAGAGTCACCGTTGCTTATCTCCTCATTGCTGTAGTCACCTATATACAGCTTCAGGATTTCCCAGAAATGGGTTGAAAGGTAATATTATAATTATGCAATAAGATTAGTGCACTGGTCCCCAACTTTGGCTGCCCTTTGGCAGCAATACTGAGCAAGTACTCATGTACAGTGGGATCATAATTTGTTCTCCCTGTCAGCCTTAAGTGTTAACTCCTTAGTTCCCTGTAGCTGGGAGCAATGCTGTCTGCTAACAACCTGTTGGGAGGTAAGGAAGAAGCTGAAGACATCACCAACATCTCGGTTTCTAATTCAGTAGGTTTGTTCTCTTCCTTTCGATAATTTTTTTATTACAAGTTTAATAGTGCCCAGTGAGACTCACTAATAAATGAATGAGTGTTCATTTCCTGCTCAGGTTTTGTCAAATTTGCCCTATTATCTCTCAGGTTCAGACTAAGAGTAATAGAGTGACAAGGCTCGTCTTTGAAAATTGAGGAGAGGGAGATGTGCCTCTCTGCAGGAAGAGCAGGAAGCCATGAATAAAGGCAAACTTAAAGAACAAAATTGAAAAATAAAAGAAAATCAAGTTTCTCCTATATTTTTCAAATGTTTATTTGTAACTATGTTTAAATTAATCGAAGTAAATGACTGAGCTCAGCGGGTATGCAGAAGCGAAACTATATAATCACTCATGGAAGGCATTACAGCAACACATTAGCGGTGCTGCGGAGATGGCTGTGTGGGGCTGTGTGGGAAGCATTTCCCTGCCAAATCCTTTCTTCTTTTTTTTTTTAAGTTATTTATAATTGTTTCAGGAAAAAAATACATCCCTTCAGGGCTTTGGACTGGAAGAGCGGGTGCTTGCTTTCTTTATGGCGGTGCTTTTTAAAATTGGCCGTGTTCTCTATGGCCATTTTTGAGTTATCATACTGTGGTACAACTGGTTTACACCAGCTGGAATTTTTTTTTTTCCAAATGTGGTTTCCCTAGTTTGGGGTTCATTTTTGATGAGCTGAGCGTTAGTTTGTTGTAGAAAGGAAAGCTTTCAGTCAGTAACTCCAAAGTGACTTGGACCTTAATCCTGCAGTGATTTATGTACATATTTAATGTGTCCTGTAAAGAAGCCAATGGGCCTGGAGTCTCTGCTTTATGGAACTGACTTCCTTTGGAAATTAGAGTGAGAGCTGCTGATGGGAAGCTTTAGCAAAGAGCAGCCACAATTAGCAATAACTTCAAATACTCATGTAAAGAGGGCTGCGAAGCACACAATTAAACACATGTTTGAGTCTCATCATCCTGGGACACATTTTCCAAATACTCAGAAATTACCTGGCCTTAAACTTCATATAGATGCTGTCAGAGCTGAAGAAATTCAGTGTAAAGATAATGAAACTGTGAATTTGTATGCATGTGTACAATTTGGTAGCGGGTCATTTCATCATCACGCTCAAATTCTGAACATAAGTTCCATTTCTTTTTTACACTGAGTGAATGAAACTGCAGTTCAGTCATATTATGATGTAAGCATTTAGTAATATATTGCAGTCTGAGTACTCAAAATGGTCATTTCAGCTTGCAAGTTTTTGTGCATTTAATATTACGTTTTTGATCATATAGATAAGACCTATAAAATTACAAATTATTGTCATCCAATTGGATTATAAAAATTAGATTATTTTAAAAGTAGATATGCTTTCATAAACTAATGCGATACCTAATGGAATAGATAATAGCATCCTATCTGGAGTTTCGTGGTAAGGAGTGGGAGGAGAAAGAGGGAAGGTTTTCATCCCTCCTATAGAACACTGCAAAGAGATTTTAAAGGGGGAATTTTAACTTATATAGAAAGGTTATAATTTTCTCTGAAGTCATATGGAACTCAGCACGAAGTGCTGATGACTTATTTTCATGTAAATTCTTCATCTTGATGTAATTCATATGGCATCAGCACTGATAAGTAATCAGACCTTTCTGATAAAATCTAAAGGGAGGAAGAAAAAAATTGAATGCTGTGCAGTTAACCCTAAAGTGTAAAGCCATAACAGAGCACCGGTTTCAACTCTCTAATCCATAAAATACCAAAAACTGTGTAACCCAGAGTAACCACAGCAAGTGTGGGCCTGACAGCAGTGCATGGGACTGTACCTCCCAGCGCTGCACAGCGCAGCATGCCATGGGATGCTGCAGCTCATCCAGGGCTGACGTGAGGCTTGCTAAGCTTCTCCATGGCATACTGACCTCGGTCATGGGGCAGCAGTGGATTTTAATATCTAATTAAAGTTAGGCATATGAGTTGGCTTATGGACACCCTCCTTTCTTGGAGCTGGGCATTCTTTGTTCAGATCCCAAATGAATTTTGTTTGTGTGTGTATCAGTGTTTTCTGCTCGCCGGGGACAAAGACATATTAATACTTATTCAGTCTTTTGTAATATCCTTCGCAATCTTCAAATTAAGGTGCCATGTAAGTATATTGTCGTGTTGTCGGTTGTTCTTGTTATTAATCCTGAAATAATAAAATGCGTATTAGATACAATCAGGGCAGCTCAACGGTATATTGCAGGCTATAAGCTTTCATTAACAGCTACAAGAATTTTTTTGTTAACTCAGTGTGTGTAGAGACAGGGAGGGAGAGGAGCTGGAAGGACTGAGATTTGGGCTTGATAAAGACAGAATAAAACAGGGGTAGGATTTGGATTCTGGTCAGATCTGGCTGTTCTTCAGCTTCGTCCATCGATTGTCTTCTGGCAATACATTGTGCCTCATGCTCAAACGTAATAGTGGTCTTTTATAACGGTCTTTTAAACATGTGCTTCCTGGGCCAGGTAGGTTAATGTGCAATAGCTTTTCATTTTTACTGGGTTTTTGCATTGCTCTCAGCACATCGGTAAATGCAGAGTGTTACAGAATGCAGCCACTTTGGTGGGGTTTTTTTCACTATGATTAAGGAATAGTTCATCTATAACCAGAGCAGATCTCAGTCACCAGGAGACTGCAGTGACAAAAAGGGGTATTTAATCATCTGGCTAGGATAGGATCAGGAAAGAAAGCCCATTGTTATTGCTGCAATCTGACTGCTGAGGAGAAGCAGCCAGAAGTGCACCACCAGCTCCTACTTCCATCCATCTGCTCCCTCCTTTCTCCATTTTTCTAAATTTTTTTGTGTGCTACTTTAATTATGATCAGCAGAGGCACTTGACAGAAGCTCTTTGTTCTGACAGGCGTGGTGGGTCCTCTGATTTCAGCACTTCCCTGGCTGTGAATGGCGGAGGAGCACTACAGAAACAAGAGCGAGATGATAATCTCAGGAGGTCCTTTCCCCTCACCTAGATGTCATGTAAACTTGGACGGACAGGCGCATGTTTATTTCCCAAATGCCTCCGGCTGGAGTGGCACGTGAAAACCCGCTTCACGTGTCGGTGTGCAGTGCCTGGTGCTTTCATGTTCCTCAAAGGCGTCTGATGCTGCCGAAGCATCATGACAACTTGGCTGTCTCTGGGATCAGAAGGTTCAGCATCTCTTGGGCCTGCTGCATCTGCTGGTTCATTTGGCAAGAGAAGCACTGGTTCACAGCAATGCCTTCCACCTCCCAAGTTAAGCAGAAGAATATATTAATCGTAGTTATGTGTTGTCATCTGTACACTTGGGAAACAATTAGGGAAAACCTTCCTAATTTTCTGTGCAAGCTGAGCCTCGGGTGTTCTCTAATAAACTAGCAAACTGTGACTTTGGCGTTTGGATGTATTTGAACCTTACATGACAGTTGAGCTAAAAATGAAGCAATTCTTTCTTTCATTCCTCAGTTCTGATCTTAACACTTTACTTGCAGAGTTTTCTGAATTTTGGGTTTCTGAAGATTCCCAAAGTGGCATTGTTATGTGGCTTTATAGTCTTTTGTGTAGGATTATATACATCTGAGAAAAGGAATCACCTGATTCTCCTCCATGAATAGTGCTGCATTTCTTTAGCAACATTTCTCCTTGATCTACACATTTCTTTCTCATCAGCTACAACGAGAAATTGAGTCCAAAAAGTCGTGGCCAATGCTAGACAAGGAAACTGTTGTCAGAGATGGAAAGGGGAAGCTCACTATCTTCTACTTGGGCCGCTTCCCTTTGCTTTGGATCAAGGGAGGCTGCAAGGGGTTGTGCCAGCCCCCGGCGTAGTGCAGAGCAGCGCACGAATGCCCTGGAGTGTGCAGTTAAGAGGAGTCGAGCTCTGCCAGTTTACACAGTCAATCAGACCAGTCTGCCTTCCTCATCAGTTAATGCAATGAATGAGATTCATAATGTACCATGAAATGAGAAGCTTTTCTGTGGAGGTTTAAAAGCAGAAATGTGACTGCTTAGATGAACGCTATACAATTGCCTTCACTTCCCAATCATATGCTATCAACTTCAATTAGGTTGAAAACTACCATAAGATTTGACACTTGCATCTGGGCAGTGTCCTAAATTGGGGTGTTGGTCAGAGGTAAATGCAATCTGACCACCAAAAACACATGGAAGAAACAGCAGGAGACTACACTGAGGTGTTGAAGCTAATGCAACTCTCAAGGCTGGTTTACCAGCATACCAGTAATTCAATTTGTCTATTAGAAATTCTGCTATGACACGGCTGTGGTTAAAAATCACATTGCAAATGCCAAAGGCATGTTCTAGGATGTCTCAGATGCTCATGGGTGGTGCTGATGTTTCTTCAGTGTTAATGGCAATATAACCTTATCAGTATTAATTGAAATGGTCCTTCCAGCAGATGTGGTGGCTTCTCTAAGCCTATCATTACAGGAACCATATGCTTACTGGGAAAATGCAGTATCTATAGAATTATTGACAATTTAAGTGACAGCATGGTATATAGGGAGATGCCACAGTGAAAAAGTATTCTGATAGCTTAGATTTATTTTTTCCTGTTGAGTTTAAATTGTCAACACTCCTTTTAATAATAAAACTCTTTGCATGGAGAAGGCTATAATTTAATTTACTACTGTGAATATTGATTCCTGGATAGTACACTCTTTATCCTGCAGATGACCTAGATCCTTAGTTCCCTAAGGGTTTTGAATAATAACAGCAGCAAAAGGATCTGGATTACATAAGAGACTTGATGGAGATTAGTTACTTTCTCTGCTGACATTTTAATTTTATTCATTTAATTTATTCCTCATATGCCTTGTCTTGCTTTGTCTGGTGGGTTAACCTTGGCTGGATGCCAGGTGATCACCAAAGCCACTCTACCACTCCTGTCCTGAGCAGGACAGGCTAGGGAGTGAAATAAGATGGGGAAAAAACAACTCACCAAACAAAAAACACCTTGTGGGATAAGATAAAGGCAGCTTACTAAAACAAAAGACTGCACATGGAAGCACAGGAAAATAAAAGATAAATAAAAGATTTGTTTTCTACTTCCCATCAGCAGGCGATGGCCAGCTGGTTCCCAGGAAGAGGGCTTCAGCACACATAGTGGTTGCTCTAAAGCCAAATGTTGTAAATAACAAATAATCTCCCATTTCTCCTCCTTTCTCTCAGCTTTCACAGCTAAGCAGGTGTCTCATAGTATGGTCAGTGGGGATCAGCTTTCCTGGCTGTGTCCCCTCCCAAGACCTTGCCCACCCCCAGCCCACTGCTGAGGGGGTGTTGGGGAGACAGCCTTGATGTGTGCCAGCCCTGCTCAGCAGCAGCCAAACCCTGGTAGGTTACCAGCACCTTGCTGGGTACCGATACACAGCACAGTCTGGTGAGGGTGTGCTGGGAAAGTCAGCTCCCACTCAGTCAGACCCAATCACTTTGTAAGCTGGAAACCATTGTCAGTTGGATTGGTATTGATGATCACTGAGCATTTTAAACATCATTCTTCTCAATCACAGCAAACCCTAAGTTCAAAGTAAACCAGAAAAGACCACGTTCACTTAAAGAAGTTATTTCATTTCCTATGAATTGAAATAATCTTCAAAAAGATGATTCAGTCCTTGTCTCTCTATTAGGAGGACGGTCACTATGGTCTTCTGACAGATCATCCTTACAACAATCATCATGATGTTTGGTTGCAGCTTCTTTAGAACTGATAGGGAATGTTCCCACAATGCAAGGGAACCTTTCAGAGTTACCCCTGGGAATCCACAAAATTACACACACACACACACAAAATCACTAGGTTGGAAAAGACCTTTGAGATCATTGAGTCCAACCGTACCTGTCCTATGCTAAAGCATATCCCTGAGCACCTTATCTACCCATCTTTTAAATGACAAAGAGACCAACCCCCACCCCTCTACAACCCCCTCTCAAGTAATTGTAGGCAGTGATAAGGTCTCCCCTCAGCCCCCTCCTCTCCAGTCTAAGCACCCCGAGCCACTCCTCACAAGCCTTGCTCTCCAGCCCTCCCACCAAGTCTGTCTGCCCTTCTCTGGACACATTCCAGAACCTTGATGGCTTTCATGTAGTGAGTCATGGGCAGAATGAGCAAGACTTCCAAAAGCGATCTAGGATTCTTGAAAAAAACAGGAAAAAGCAAGCAGGGAAGAATGAAGGTCAGTGGAGGGAGGGAGAGAAGAAGGGGTTGGTGGAGGTGGGAGGAGGGAAGGGTCTGTCATCGGCAGTTTTCTGTCCTGGGTATTGAGGGTGCGTTTGGACAAATACCCAGGTTCTTAAAGGCTCTGGAGCCATAGGGACCAGTGACCGCTCGGGGTATTGGGAGTCTGAGGAAATTACCTGGTCTACCCACAGGAATGTGTCAGGATTGGACCTGCAAAACCCACAGCAATGAAAACAAAACAGCGTCGCTTTGGAGTAAAGCACGGCTTACTTCAGCGCGGGTTTAGCAGTATTTCCTTTGCCCGGTTATTTTGAGCCACTCTAAGGCGATTAGAGCTGCTCGTTACCGACGCTCAGGAGCTGAGAAAGCGAGTTGTGTTCCCTTTTGAGAAGTCTGTCACTATCTCTGCGTGAGCTCAGATGGAATTGAATAAAAGTCTGTTTTGTGCTCAGAGTACTGAGCGAGCCCTCTTTTTGCTTTCGGTGACTGCGGGTTAATACAGGCAGCTGGGGGATCTGAAGCTTGTTTCCTCTGTCTACCAGCCGTCTGCTCCATGAGCTCTTGCAACAGAAGATATTGTATGGGCACATTAAAGACCCATTTTCCCTGTCCCCTATGCATTTCTTTGCTGCCCACCAAAGAAACCTTTCCCTAATTTAGTGAGTGTTTTCTCCCTCAGACCCTTTCTAGTCGAGGACCTAAGTAACTAATACTTTGAAGCTTACAAAACTTTTCCACCACCCTTATTAGAAAGAAGGAAAGATGTACTTGCCCAGTTAGGGATTGCAGTGGGCCCATTTATTAGCTTAGATAATTTCCTAACAGTAATGGATACGTAGAGTTGCTTTCATATAAAAATAGAATTCTTAAAATATCATTAAGTCCCTGAAAGTTATGTTTTAATTTTGTCTAAAATGAGACAACAAATCTGACAGCACAGTTCAGTATCTGTCATGGATATACAGGGAGAAAATTATTGTATGTGGGAAGTGCTAAACCCTCTAAACCCATCTCTGCCTGGCGCCGGGACTGAAATATGAGAGAGTTTCTTTGAATAATTGGAAGTTGTGTTTTTTGGTGGTTTTTTTTTTAAATAGAAGTTTTAAAGTTTTAATAATGGACATTTGGGTCAGAAGGTTATGTAGTTAGATAGCTTGTTTGTGTTCCAGGAAAACCAGTGTACTTGACCACAGGCTCAGTTCCCAAGCACATAATGACCCCAAACATTCTTAGAAAACAGTGTAAGAATTTAAGAAATGGTATAATGAAATCTGAAAAGAAAATCAGGATCGAGCAGCCTGGTTTTTAGTTGTAACCTTAGCCATTTGGAGCAAATGCATTGAACACAGTCACTGCTGTTCTTTATATATCTCCAACAGTTTGTGTTTCACACTCTGTACAGCACAATTTTCAGGCAGAGAGAGAAAAAAAACAAATGGATTTTATTACCTGCAGTTTTTAGATAGGTGTGGTTTCTTAATTAAGTGTTGCATTTTGAATCATCAAATGTATTTAAATTTCAGTCTTGGCAGTACTCAGTGTTATTATTGGACTGAAAATCTAGGTCAACTTCTTAAAAGATTGTTGGATAGGGGGCATGTCAGCACCGGGCAAAAGCATTATCCATCCAGGCTGCATGTGAATATGCAGAGCTTCATATGAATTTTTATTGCATTAAAGAAAAGGGTTAAGGAAAAAGCCAGAAGGGTTTGGCAGGGAAAAAAAAATCTGCATTTGTAAGTAACAGAATTTTGTAATTTAGCCCATATGTTAATGGCAAAATGAGCCTGTAAAAGTATTCTTTTCTACAATACTTCATTAAATGGCTACCGGTTAATAAGGCTACTCCGATTTCAATAGTAGCCTTAATTTAAAATGCTACCTTGATTTTCACAGGAATGGCTCTTACTCCATGAATAAATTATTACTTTGTCACTGTTTTTGTCAGCACTATTAACTATGGAATATATTCTGGCTGGTCATTTTAAGTGTCTTCCTTATCAGTATTGTGCCTGGTATTCATTATCCTCTTATCTCTCTGCCATTTCTCTCAGTAGAGAGGTAATGGATTGATTACTTTCACTGCTGTATTGGTCAGGATGTACAACAAATTCTCTTCAGCTCTACAGCTCATTCATCATGGATATCCTTTAATCCCCCATCCCTGAGTTTAAACGTTTCATTCTCTTCATATATATTGGAAATTATTAGCGAAGACAAGAATCCAAGCAGTGCATCTTTTATCATTCATTTACTGTAAAACATAGTCACTGAAAATCCAGGGAGGGTTCTCTCAGCTATGCCGCTCGGGGGGGGTTTAAGTGCCACAGAACCACTAATTCAGCAGCATTTGCATGTTCTGAAATACTGGGCTTCTGTGTTGCAACCAGAGAATTACAGAAAAGAAAAAATGTTCTTTGTGATATGGGGCTCCTGATGTGCTGCAGACACAAGTATGGGTGGTGGCAGAATCTCTTCTGTATAGGTGTGTACATTTAAGTCAGAGATGGCAAAAAAAGACTGTTTTCTGGTAATAATAATAAAAAACCCCAACTTACTGTGCTCTACATAGTACATGAACACTGTATGGAAAACCCTTGAATGGGAATCACAGCATTTCCTCATCTGGCAGAGCTCTAGGAATTGGAGAACAGAGAGTAAGAGTGCTTTCCTTGGCTTTTCTAAGAACTTGTTCTTCCTGGCAAAACTATCATTGCAGAAGAGTCCAGCAGGCATCAACATATTTCCTGGAAGTACCTTGGTGAAGGACTAGGGCAGCAGAAACACTATAGGACAAGCTGAAACTGAAATCATTCAGAAAGACCCTTATAGAGATAGGGAAAGCTCCTGCCACAGGTACATGAAGGGCACAAAAAGCCTCTGTAGTGCAAGGGAGGTTCCCCTAAATGTAGCCATGTAGCTCCCTATCACTAACTGCTGATCCTCCAGAAAGTACAGTTGCTTCCCTGGTCATTGGCACCGTTTCTGGTACCGATGCTTATCAGTCTATAGTCTGCCCACAGACACTGATGCAAGGTTATACTGGCATGTCTTGTGCAGAAAGTGCTTAACCCAGACTTTCTGAAGGCATCAGCTTCATCCTGGCAACAGACAAATCTGACCTCAGAATAAATGGAGGAAAGGAATACTCAAATCTTCCAAGGAAGCATTATTTAAATATACAGAAAGGCAACAGTCACTATGAGGTATTAAATTCTGAAGAGCATAGCCAGACATCACTGCAGTCCCGTGACTCAGTGTCCATTATAGTCAAGCCCTTCCTGAGTTTCTTGATGATGAGAGCTTCTTGCAATGCAGTGGGGTTCACAATTGGCCTCTTAATGCTTTTCCTTCATGTCCATGCCCCAGTTTCACTCTCTTCATCAATAAATATCAAATCTTTTCATGACTGATAGAGAGCAGTGGAGATTAAAATACAGATATCCCTACGGTGGCCTGGAAAATCAGCAAGCCCATTCAAATAGGGTGGTGGTACTCATGCATTTGGTTTTAATTCAAATAGACACAATATCAATCACTTAGATTGATGAATCATGTAAAATACTATCAATATTCAAGTGACAACAGCCATGAGTAGGAAAGAAGAACGAAAGGAAATCTTCAAGGCTCTGAGAGAAGGAGCTCTACTTGAGTATGTATCATATAATGCTGTGACAGACGGCAGAGAGGAGACCAAGCACAAGTGACCCACTGTTCAAAGCTGTAAACCCATAGAAATTTATCTTTTCTATTTAAAGCATAAACAGTAAAGCACTGAAACATTTCCACCAGCGTATCTGCCCACTGGAAACCACAGAGCTGCTGCATGTTTTCCCTCAGGAAAAGGGAGCAACTGCTTGCTTCTGATGGCAGCACACTTCCTACCATGAGGTTTTTGTAACAAAAATGTATTTCAAATCAAGATCCTTTAAGACTGTCTTGCCTTCTCAATTAAAAGAAAAAGAAATCGTTTATTATTATACCTGTATTCAGTCTCTGGGGAGACAGTCCAGAAGGAAGAATGTATTACTTCAGCCCGGGAGTGAAATCTCTGTAAGCAGCCCCTTGCCTCTTTGACATCTTCTCTTAGATGACTTGTCAGAGTCTCTGCCTCCGACATCTCTGTTAGATGTCTTTTGTAGTTGCTTTAAATGGAACATGGCCAAAAATTAAGTTCTCATCCTTCCCTATGTCCCTTTCATTGTTATCAACAGTGCTATTACCATCTCCGTCTCTCAGCAGTCGGCATGTTCATAGTTACAGTTCTGAATGTTTTACTTGCCAGAATTTGTCTGGTCAGATCAACAAGGTTTTTGTCACTGCTCTAGAAGTAATTAAGAAGGACAGATTTCTCAGCAAGTGGGAAGCACACAAGCAAATCTAGACCCATGTTAGGATCCATGAAGGTTACTGCTTAAAGAGAGAAGATTTTAGTAGGGCAGTAGGGCCCAACAGAGGGGGGGGAAAGCTTTAATTTGTACTGAAACTATTAATAGCATGAGCTTTTCTCATTTCCTGTATTTTTCACTGTGTGTTGTCCCTTTCTGCTTTTGCTTCCACCAGATTGAAATAAAGAGTTATTTGTTGTCTTTAGAAATGTCATTTGTCCTGTATCACAGTATTTGATTTCCTGGCACCTTTTGCTCGGCTCCGCAGTTCGCAGTGTGGATAATGTTGTGTCTCAGCGACCCCATCGTATTGTAGTACGCCACTGAAATTCTTTCAGGTACACATGAGAGGGAGAACTGCTAAAAGAGTTTGATATTGCATTCTCCCACAAAGAGCACTCTGTATTTCAGCCGATCATTTATTTAACATTTGACAGCCTCCAAAAAGAAAGGAAGGTTATCCATACACATAAACGCATTCTGGAAGAGAGATTCAGCCCGTGGTACAGTCTGGCAGTCTACCAATCCACCCCATTTGCCTGATTTCTGCAAATATTTACACAATTTCAAAGACAAAAGTCCTACTTCGAGTCTGCCATACCTTTAAATGTAGCTTTCAGGCTCCTCCATTCAGCCAGAAATCAATTATTCACTATTTTTGGAGAACATATCCCCCAGGCTTTGCAGCTGTGCACTCGGGACAGAGTTGATGCTCGACTCTGGCTTAAAGTGGAGTTTCACTTGGGACTGAGAGCTGGAGGGTTGGTGTCCAGGGAGGTGCAGCCTCAGAAGCAAGGTGCCCAGTGAGCTTTTGGGTGCTCCACCGTCAGGCAGTGCTGATGTACACACTTCCTAGGTTTCCCTGAAGCTTGTGCCCACCCCAGTCCTTGGGTGACTTTAATGTGTCTGTGGTGATTACCTTTCTGCTTGTACTTTTGGCTGAATGGAAGTATCCCATTTGTGCTAGCTACACCAAGAGCACCTGAAGCTCAGCTACCATCCTCTGATTTTCTATCTGGAGGGACACCCACTAGTGGAGTATTTTCAGCTGACTAGTGCAAAATAAGGTTGTTTTCTGCTTTTTGAGAGCGAGGAGCTTCTGAATTAGCATCTCTTATAAATTGCTACCTCTGCCATGGATTACCTTTGTGACCTTAATTTATTTTAATAGTTTTGTCCAAAATATATTCAGATGGATATGTCAACTATGTCACCAGGAGCCCTCAATACTGTTCTTATACTCTAGGGCATCAGGATCATTCTTGAGATGATACTAGCTTGCTGCATTTTTCTTCCATATAGTTCTGGTTATATAACTGAGTTTACAATTTTGGTCATTTTGCATGTGTCTGCTTTTGGGGGTCTTGTGAGTAATATGAGATTAAATACCAAAACCAAACGTGACGATAGAAAAATGGTAAGTGTTGGATAGATGAAGAAATAGACACATCTCAGTGAAGATACAGTATTTTCAAGAAAGGAGCTTGAAATATAAAAGTTTACGTCATCGACATTTCTTTTAAATATAGTCCTTAATTTCTGGTTCTTTTGGTTTTGATTAGAAATGCTAATTCGTATCAATTCAAGCTGAGAAAACAGTTTTTGAAAACTCACAATTGAAGAGAGATCTGCAACCATCACTGAGCAGGATGTGGAAAAATTAATGAGAGCCTTCTTAAAGCATGCTGAAAATGAAAAGCTGAACATAGCGCTGCCGAGCATTAGCACTATTCTTTAAAACATGCAATACAATGCTCACTGAGTCTTCATCAGTGTTTTACAAATTGGGGGGGGGGATGGGTCTGGTCTTTTTTATAAACCAATTCTATCATAGGTGCAGTTTACTATTAGATGATTTCTCTTGCTAGGAAAATGCTTTCCTTTTTCAATCTTCTTAGTTTAAGAGATTAATTTCCAGATTTGGGCACTTTGATTTCCTCAAGCTATCCCAGGGTAACTCTCCTCCCGGCTTCACAAGAAGTGCCATATCGAGTGTGCGCGATGTGAAGTTTGAGAAGGCTATTATCAAACTCTGAAAAAAGAATAATCCGAACTTCTGCATTATAATAACTTTTTAATACAGTATCAGAAAGATGCAAAAGATCTGCCTGGAGACTGACATTTAGCTATTGTGCTCTTTTAAATTAAATGACAGCTCGTACAGGCATTCCAGGGCTAGGTGTAAAATCCTGTTATTTAAACATTGTCAAAGCTTGGGTTTAATTAACTCTAATGCAGTGTAGTTTCCCCATCTTTGCATGCTCCTCCTGTCTTTCTTCCACTCCCTCTCTGCCTTTTTCTTTCTGCTGGCCTTGAAAGGCTTCAGAGCGCCTGTCAGGGTTACAGTGTGATTTCAAATGCCTTCGTGCCTGTTGCTGGGTGGAAAGAAAATTGCGTCCTGGCAGAGCAGCAACGAAGCATTTCATTGTCAGCCAGGAGATTGGGGTTGCAGGGTAAAGCTGGAGTGCTAAGTCCCAGCCTGGCTGCGGCTCTTAATGTTTCAAATGATGTATATGTGGTTTCTGAGGCAAACGGAGACACGCTGCTTCTCTGATCAGAATCACGGAGGGCGCCTTTGGATTTCCAAAGCCAGAGCGAACACATCGTTTGTCAATGTCACCATCAAATGAGGCGGTGGACGTTGCCCCGTGCCTGTCCTCAAAATGTCGCGGGAAGGGCTGTCGTGCTGGCAGGGTCAGGGGTTCTGGGATAGCGGCACATTAAGGATCGCAGCCCGACCACGGCTTGGGATTCAGCTGGGGATGAGTAGCAGCTCCTAAGAAAATCAGCCAGCAGCGTGTGGCGGGGGATGGTGAGGACATCACACAGTGGGGTGGCATAAACACATAAAGAGATCAAAGTCTTAAGTTGCCCTTCATTCGGTACTCATTCAAAGTATTATTTTTTGGCAGAAGTAGTTCAGATTAAAGACAAGCTTTCCTGAATGCTTTTAAATAAATAAATTGCCTCCTATGCATATCTAGCTCTCTTTCCCCTCTCTTTGATATGCTACTGCGGTTCCTCGGTCTCTATGGATATACAAGTTATTACTCTTATTTCTTCAATGTAATTTTGGATGGCAAAATATTCCGGGGCTCTGAATGGCAATTTTGTAATGAAAGTTGCACTAGAATAGGCCACCAACAAAACAGTGCTAATTAAGATTTACTTTTATGTAGCTACCATTCAAAAGCAGTCATCCAGCCTTTGGGTTAGAACAGTTTTCCACCTCAGTTATACCCAGACCAGCAGCTTGGTTGTCAAAAGTAAACCCTTTCCCTCTTTGCATTCAGTTCACGTGCTTTTTCTTTCAGAGCTTTCATAGCTTTCATGTCTTCAGAAGCCTCTTCAATTCCTCCCGGTGACTTCCCAAACAGTGAAAAATGTCACGTGCCAATTTTCCCGGACCGAGAGACCACATTTTGGCCTAATCAGCTGCCAGCATATGCATGGTGTCCTTAATGCCAGTGGCTCCAGTGCCGGGTGCTCCCCATCCACTGGGAGTGATGCGGGCAGCCCTCAGCAATCTCTGCCTTTCAGTGGATTAGAGTCAACCCAGCTGGATCAAAGAAGTTGCAAAATGTGGATGGCTAATCAAAGCTAATCAGCTAGCCTTCCTTTCTACTTAGTAGAGAGAGATGGACAATCCTGGGGGAAACCCAGCTGTGCTGAAACAGATGTCCAAGGAAGCGAGAAGACGCTCCGTCTGGAGGTGCCTGTCTCTGTCTGCCGAAGAAGCCTGGATAACGAAGTTAAGACTAAATGCCTTTTACACAGTTAAATGTAGATTTGATTAATTTCAGCCCAAAATATGTACTCTGCGTAAAAGTAGGCAAGCGTGTTTATCACGATTCAACTTTAATAAGCAGTATGGTGAGGAGTGCTCTTCTGTCCTCCGAGGGACCAGTGAGCACAAGGCAGGCAATCGCATCCTCAGCCGTCTGCTGCAGCACTAACAGAAGTGGACTGAAACAACTGTCAAAGCTGACACATCAAAGATCTTTCTAGCATTCCCCAGCCTTGAGAAAAAGCAACTTGCTCAGATGTTTTCCTTAAATATTTTGTAGATTTTTCCAAGAATGCCCCACTTCTCATTTATTAAAAAAAAAAAAAAAAAAAAAAAAAAAAGATTTTAATAAAGATAGCTCAGTTATTTTTCCGTCACTCAAGGACAGCTGTGATTCTTCTTATTAAAAACATTGATCCGTATGCGATACCGTTAATACTGGGAAATAAGACTGAGTTAACAATATATATTGCCAGTGCAGGTATATTGTATATGCGAAGTTATAAACTTGAAAATGGGTATACAAAATAAATACTTCAACCTGAAATTGATAAAAGGGCAAGAGTTGTGCTACTTTCCAGTCTACTAGAAATGAATAGGCATGTACAGTACATCGTTCTCCTTCACTGATTTTTAAGGCATGAAAAGCAATTTGAAGTGTAGTCTTGCTTTAATGCCATTTAGATTCCTCCCACAGTAATGTCAGCGCCTTTCATGTGTGTGTGTGAGCGTCTACATAATACATTTCTAAAAAAGAAAGTCGGTTCAGTTCTGGTTAAAAAATTTTGTTGTGTTACCAGTATTCATGCAAGCTCTAAATTTTCTATAGTTGCTTGGAAAAAAAAATGCATTTGAGGTTTATTGGTGAAGTTTCCACCAACCTGTCACGGCCAGTGGTTCGGGACATGTTTGGTGGTTGCTTTAGATGTCAGAAGGATGATTTAGAGTGGTCTGAGTTAAAGGAAACTTGAGCTGCTAAGGTGAACTGTTCTGTACTGTGGCAGGAGGACTTTGTGATCATGGGTCCAAGGGGGGACTAGTTATACGTGTGAGCCAGTGGCACAGCTGGAAGTCTTTCCTAAAAGGATGATCTATAACTTAATCCAACACAGCAATGCCATCCGGTCAGCCTGCATTTGGTTCTAAGGTAGTGATGCTCACTCATCACCATGCCATGCTGGGCTGTTTTGCCATAGTGTCCTGGGTCCTTTCGAAACCCAGCACTGCTACCCTGCGCTCCCTTTTGGGGTGTGGAGGTACCTGATGAGATGTTGCAGGCGTGAGCTTTGGGGCTTAGTACTCAGGAGCATCACATCATTCAGAACATGAACTACATTTGTCTATGAGGAGGTGAGAGGGCAGTTTGCTTTGTGAACTCAGTGCTTTGATTAATCTATTCAAATATTAACATACCCAGTAAGGTAGACCAAAATATCCTCTGGATATATAAATATTCATATACTAACATCTGCCACAGCTGCATAGTAATAATTCTGTTTTCATGGGAGGAAAGAAGTCTCTTTGAGGAAGGTCCAATGTAGCAGAGGGTTTCTCTCTTCATACCTGTCACTTAGGAAGTTATAAAACTTTTAAAATTCTTTTATGCTTGCATTATTTTAGAGTTCGCCTGGTCTATGAGGATTTAACTCCAGCATAACAGCTGCTAATGTCCCTGGATCACTTTCAGTATGTGCACGTGAGGTACTATGTGTTTTTCATGATGTAAAACAACCTCTTTCATCATCTGCAGGCTGGTTTCTGCCACTGGCACAGTCCTGAAACAACCCTGCTTCACACAGTTAGTAGTGTCAGATTTTCTTTATGGTCTTGACCTCTCTACCTGTGGCACTTAAGATCATGCCTTTCATTTTCTGTGTCTTGGCACAGTCCTTTGAAACACACACTTCTTACTGGTTTATTTTTTATTTTCTTGCTTTACAGTCTTTCTTTATGGCTATCCTGCTCCGAGGTGGCTTTTCACTAGGTTTACTCCTAGCTTCACTTCTCTGGATTTTGCCTAGTAAGTCTACTTGGCCTGCTTCTTCTAAGAAAAAAATAAAATGTCCTGAAAATATAATCAGCAGCCTCATTTTTCATACAGATCTACAGCAGCTTCCTTGTTACATCTTAAAAGCAAAGTCCAACATACTGGAATTCTTTATGGCTCTCTAATCTTTGGGATAGGGAAGACCTTGTTTTGGTTCACCAGCAAATGTGTGAGTGTGCAAAAACCATATTCTCTTTTTGCTTTCAAAAAGGACCTGAAAAGGGTTGTTCTTCATTAGAGTCAAACCAAGTTGTTTGTTGAATGTCTTTTTCTCTTCTAGAAGCTCTGTGTAATACTCCACGGTTGGTTTTTAAGGAGTTATTTTCATTTATAGAGTTCACACTTCCAGGTCAGAACTCTGACTTCTTTTCCTTGAACCGGTATTAAAGAATTGTTTTAAAACAATATAAAACTGGCATGATTAAGACAAGAATTGTATAGTCCCCGATAAAAGGGGATGCTTTCTTTCTCTGTGGAGTTGTCATTGCAGACTATTCCCTGTAGAACAAGCAGACATTTAAAGCCCTGGTGAATGGCTGTTTTATGGAGTAGGTACTTTCCTTCCAGCTTTATCTTTTTAACCTTTGACATTACTTAGATTAGTCAAAAGCTGTTTGACCCTATTATTTCAGGAGAAACCATGGGTTTTCTCTGTGACAAATTATAGATAGGTTAAATTTTCAAGAGCTGTTAAGTCCAAGGCTTTAAAGTTACTTGGGCATTTTGCAAAATTGAATCTAAATCTTCTGGTTGGGTTTTTGTGGTTTTTTTCTGTTTCATACAGTTCTTGCAGTTGAGGACCGCAGCGCCACTGTTTCATCTTCACTTCTATTTTGCACTTACAGCATTATGTATTTTTTAAAAAGAGTTGCAGTCTACCCAAATTACACTTCAGTCTAGCAATTTAATGTCCTTAGGAATGTACCGAATTATCTTAATCACGTTCTTCAATGATATATTACTACCTTTAAAAAATACAGCTGTGGAAAAAAAAAATCACAAGTGTACAAGAGGGAGTTGAAGAATAAAGATGTAACTGTTAAAGGAGGAAAAAAGAAAACTAAATAAAACTGAGGACCTAAGTTAAGTTGAGTAGAAAATTAGCATTAAGTGTCAGGAAATCAAGACTCAAGGCTCCTTTGATGGCATTACAAGCATGTGCCTGTATATTTATTTTACAGTGGGGTAGTGGGTACCAGATTCTCTTCTCACTTAAACTGGTGTGTGGGTTAGAACTGGTAAACACTTGGTGTCACTTAAAAGGGCTTTGTATCAGTTTAACTCCACTGGATACAGCACAGCCATAACTGAGTTAAAGCAAACTCTGATTATAGATAAATAGCTCCTGCCCGATGTAGTATTGACAGAGTCTTCACTGAAATAAATTGTCCTTGAAACTACTTTTTTCCTGTAAGACACCATTTCAATTAGAGGTTTTTTTCCAAATTGCGCTAATTAAAAAAGTCATTTAACCATCATTAGCAAAGTACATATTTCCAGAAGTTGTTACGAGAGATGATGTTGTTTCAAAATGTATTTTATATTTATTATCCAGTTTAATAAAATGTAAATAGCGAGTAGACATGATAGTTCATTAAGATGTAAAATGGTCAAACACTCTATTTTCATTTTAGAATGTCATGCTTTTAATTACGTTGTTGCTATTTAGTACCAGAGAAGCATCTTACTTTCTAGGTCAATGTTTCATATTTGTGGTATGATTAAAACAGTTTGACATTTTGAATAAAAATATACTAATTCGTTCTCTTAATTAAAAATAATGACCTAGAAAAATGCTTCCAAACCAACCTGAAGACGTCAGCGCAGTGAGACATGACAGTTGTGCCATATTGTCATTATTAATGACATTTTATTCAGCAATGTAAAAATGCTCATGCATACGGAAAAAAAACCCTAAAATTGAGAGCCGGTTTTGTTTTCAAGCCCCTGTGTATCAAATCTTTTGTCCGCAGAAAGGGTCAGGGATACTTGCAAAGACAAAACCAACTCTTGAAATATTGACATTTCCTGTGAAATGTAAAGGGCAGCTTTTGCACAGGTAGATATTTGTTCTTTTTAAATACATGTTAGCCTTCTGCTGCCGGAGCGGGGAGAGGGCAAGTACGCAAAAGGTGAAATCCCGAAGCCTTTGAAGTTTAGCCGTGGTTTTTTAATGAGTTTGTTCCCAGGGTTGTTCATTTGTACATATAAACTGCTAATACCATATAGTTAATTAAAGGAACCGCAATTTTTCATAAATATGTATATGATACATGAAAATTAATGGTCTAGAGAAATGAGAAATAATAAACGGAATTATAATAATTATCTCTCCTGAAACCAGTTCCAACACTCAGCTCACACTAGTTAGAGACACCAGGTTCTACTCTCATGTCACAGGGCAAAATATCATTGAAGACAAAGTAAATAACACCAACTGTTTTTTTCTCCTAAAGGAAGCAAAATTTAAATGAAAAAGACCACAGACAATAAATGGTGGTTATTTCATTTCCAGTTCCGTATGTTGCTTTTTGGCGATCTCATCACTGAATTTAAGGCTATGAGAAAGCATCTGCCCTTTGAGAGGGCACCAGAGGCAACTGTCTTCTCCAAATCAGTAGGTTGCTCAGTTTCAGGGTGTCACAGATCAGTAAAACAGCATATTTCCATCTATTTCCATTTTAAATTTGGCACCACAGATTATATTCTAGTTTAAGGCCAAGAAAACAAATCAGTGGGAATACTAGGGTGGCTTTCACTAAGCCCAGCGTACCAAAGAAAGTTTCTATATCATCTACGAAGGGGCATTTCTGATTTTCATCATGAGACAGACAAATCAATTTCCATCAAGGGTCTTCCATGTCATTTAGATCCCGTTATTTTCAGTTTACCTAAAGCTGTAGCATGTCCCCTCTCTAGAGCCGCACAGTTTCAGCAACATCTTTCCAAGATACCTGTCAGCCCTCGACATTTCTTATGTTTCACTGACTTCACCACTCGGATTCAGAACTGGAAACAGTTAAAGTTTTACTCTGCATCTGGCTTTTCAGAACAGTGCAAGTGGCTTTATGGACCCCCATCATCCTGCAAACTACCGTGGGGAGCTATTGGTCTAGATATTTCGGTCATTAGCAAGAGAAGCTGCTAGTATCTTAAATTAAAATAGATCTTTGATTTCCCACTAAGACCTCTAGAAAAGAAATTTACTTCATTTCTTTCGTAAAACTTTACAACTTTGTCTTCCCAGTGCAAGCTGGAGCCCTGGTGAGGCTGTCATTTGAACTGAAGCTGTATCGCAGCCTCTTTTGTTCTCTCCTCGCCTTAGATGCCTGCTTGCTGCCTGCTGGCTTGCAGGAGCGAGCGGGATGACTTGTGGTGACAGCTGTAAAGTTGCGGATGGGAGCAGAGAGAGGAAAAAAGCCCTTGTTCAGTTAGGAGGGGGTTTATATCTCTCTGTTTCCATAACTACACAGAAGGAGAAAAACATGCTTCTTTCATGCTTGTCTAGATTCAAAATTGCCTGTTGTCATCCTTTCTTAGGTTCAGCACCTTTGCGGGTTGGTCTTAGTAGCCTTTTCGGATTATGAAATGATAGTGAAATTTGTATATTGCTTTCACTGTTGAGATTTTTACTTAATCACCATGTTTTCTGAGGTGTGCCTTTGTTTTCATTTGTATTTGAAATGTTTGAGCCAAGCCTTATCAACCATCTTCATTATGTGAAAGCCATTCAGCTCTCAAAATAGTCTTTATAAGCTTGCTTAATTCTTACGAGAGCCCATAAATTTGAATACTCATTAAATAAATCTTTGTCCTTTAATCTCAATAGACTTCTTAAAAGTATCCTTTTTATTATTATTTTTCCAAGTTTGGTAAGGCGACTTAAACATTTCCTGATAACTTTTTCGTCTATGAATACAAACAACATTTGCCATTAAATGGTTTCTTACGTTACCAGCCTGTCACAGCCCCTAGTGTCATGCCACACAGGACAAAATCACTAGTCCTGCAACATGGATACTGCGTCATGACTTTCCTAGGATCTGTCCAAAAATACTTACTATTTCTTAGCAACAATAGCTTCCCAACAGTTTATTTAAAACTCAAGATTTAAAAGTCAAGGTTTATTAAAGGGAGACACAAGTTAGGCGGAAGTGAGGAGGACATTTTACAAAACATTTCCTAAACAGCTACAACACCATTAGACTTTGAAAACTTTATGGTTCTTAAAAAGAAGAAAAAAAAAATCCATTATTAAGTCTTTCACATCTTTTGGACAGGTAGAATTTAGAGATTTGAAAACATTGTAAGTAGGGAGACATTCAGAGGAAATTTGACACAAATTGTGGCTTTTTTAACATGCCATAACCGTGTTCGTAAAGCTCATGAGGCAAAAAAATACCTGATGTAGCATTTTTTTCCAAACCTGTAGTCATTTATGATTCTTAGGCAAATTATTAGCCTTGTATCTAACTATTATAATTACTTCTGGGTGGACACGAGTGCAGCCACTCATAGATGCTGAAGCTGAGGAGCAGGGAGCCAGGTGGTGTTTCGTGAGAGCTGCCAGGGTGCAGACTGCCCCAAGGGAGGGCTGAGAGCTGACTGGCAGCTAAATGTCTCCTGGTACAATTTTAAGCCCTTCCCTCTCATCCTATTGCTTGTCACCCAAGAGAAGAGACCAACGCCAACATCTCTGCAACCTCCTTGTAGGTAGCTGTAGAGAGCTATAAGGTCTCCCCTCAGCCTCCTATTCTCAAGACTAAAAAACCCCAGTTCCCTCAGCTGCTTCTCCCAGGACTTGTGTTCCAAACCCTTCACCATCTTCATTGCACTTCATCGCCTGGTACTAAGCCATCCACGGAGTACCTAGGCCTAAATATTTAGATTTAGTGCTTTGTTATTTATGGATGATGTAGAATGTCTTCTGAAATGGTGATGTTTCAATGCCAAATATTTGAGCTGGGTTTATTTGCTTTCATTAGGCATGATACACAGCAGTGTATGAATGCTGGAAAAGAGCTGCACTACCCCTGGCCGGTAAAGATGGATTTGTTTCAAAGAACTGTTGATTACTCTTATATACATTTTAAGAAAAAACAAAGTCCTGCCCCTGCTGAAGCTGGGCAGCACTGCCTTTGTTTGCGGTGGGCAGAGGAACCCCTCCCTCCCTTGCTAATTAATATACGTTAAGTGCTTTGAAGTCTTCTCCTGCCACATGTTACACCTCACAGTTTCACTGGTCGGGGTTTTTACTCTCATGCATACAGTTTCTGTTGGATCGCTGATTTGTTTTTGGAAAGCAAGCGGGCTGTTTGCTGGCTGTACATATGCACACGCGTCTGACGGACTGACTGACTGACTGACGGCCTGACTGACATTAATACAGGATTTGCAGCTTTTGTTCTTACCCCACCAAAACTGGTCAGCATGTGCCTGTTTCTGACATGCCAGGGAGCCTGTTGATTACGCTATCAGTTTCACAGATGGGTGCTTCTTGTTCAAAGCCTTCCAAACCAGGAAACGTTTAGCTAATGCCTTGCGCTACATAAAGAGATCAAAAAGGTCTAAAAGCTATCTGCTAGTCTTCTGCTACAAGCAATTAGGATAATGCTGAATCCATCCCAGATCACGTAGTAATAAATATTTTAGCCTTCCCTTAAGTGTATATTGGTATTCAGGGCTGCCTGCTGGTAAATAAAACAATCAGAACTAAATTTCTCGTTGAATCTGGGCTATTCTGCGTTTCCAGCCCTCACAGATTATTATTTTTTTTCCTTCTCTTTCTGCCTCTCTCTCTCTCTCTCTCATTTTCTCTCCAGAGAAAATTATTGTCTGCCTGGAAATCAAGTTACAGTGCTAACTGAAGTAGTGGCATGGTATATATGGAACAGGAGGGGCCAGGCTGGCAATTTTCTGGGATCCCCTGGGGTTTGTTTGCTTTGGCCAATCCAGAACAGGCTGCAGCCAACTTTATATTTAGTCTGTGGTGAATCCTGCAGGGAAGAAAAAAAAAACAAGCCCCCAAAAAAAAACAACCACCCAGCAGATCGTAACATAGGAACCTTTATCTCAACATCTCAGTGGGCATTTTCATGATGGATCCTTTGGTCTTGCTGCTTGTCCTTGCGTGGATCACAGCCTGTGTTGAAAAGCTAAAGAGATCAGATCGTCTCTGTAATTTTTCTTATTCTTCCTGTGCATCCATATATGTAATGTAAGTGCAGTTCATTTTCCAAGCCAGTCACATACGCTCACTGTGCATTTGTAACCCTCTGATTATAAATTAGCAGGTGTAGATACCAGCAAAGACTTTACCTTATATAAAGCAGCAAAGGCATTCTAGCCCCCAAACTCCCCTTTTTATTATTTTTATGCATAACTGTGATATCAAAATCTCTCCAAAATTCAATTTCAAATAGATTTTCCAGAAATTAGAAGTGTAGTTCCTCTGTGAATATAGCAAGAAAATACGCTGAAATAGTTCTACAGCTTAATATGGGAAATATCAACTCTGTGATGTGTGAAGGCATCCTTGAGGTACCTACTAATGTCAGTTCTAGTGATAATGGCCTAAAAAATGTTTTCAAAACATGGTACATGACTTCCCTGAGTTTTTAATATATTTTGAAATGCTCTGATTACAAATAGTGTTGTAGTTATCTTCATAGAATGGGTTATATTAAAGGGAACTGCAAAACCCATCTAGTTCCAACCCCTGCCATGGGCAGGGACACCCTGCACTAGAACAGGTTGCCCAAAGCCCCACAGAACCTGGCTTTGAACCCTGACAGGAATCCAGGGGCAGCCACAGCTTCTCTGGGCAACCTGTGCCAGGGCTTCACCACCCTCACAGGGAAGAATTTCTTCCAAATATCTCATCTATATGTCCCCTCTTTCAACTTAAAGCCATTTCCCCTTGTCCTCTCACTCCACGCCCTCGTAACCAGTCCCTCTCCAGCTTTCCTGTAGGACTCCTTTAGGTACTGGAAGGCTGCTCTAAGGTCTCCTCATAGCATTCTCCAGGCTAAACAAGCCCAATTCCCTCAACCTGTCTTCATATGAGAGAGGGTCCATCCTTCTGATCGTCTTCATGGCCTCTTCTGGACTGGCTCCAACAGCTCAATATCTTTCTTGTAATGGGGACCCCAGAGCGGGACACAGCACTACAGGTGGGGTCTCAGCAGAGCAGAGTAAAGGGGCAGAATCCCTTCCCTCAACCTACTGGTCACTCTTCTTTTGATGGAGTCCAGGATACAGTTGGCCTGGGCTGCAAGTGCACATTGCCAGTTCATGTTGAGCTTTATATCAATCAACAACCCCAAGTGTTATCCTCACGGCTGCTCTTAATCCATTCTTCACCCAGCCTATAGTTGGCCATCTCACGTGCAGGACCTTGCACTTGGCCTTGTTGAACTTCATGAAGTACATGCAAGCCTCCTCTCCAGCTTGTCAAGGTCTTGCTGGATGGTATTCCTTCCTGTTCAGGGTGTCAACCGCACCATACAACTTGGTGTCATTAACAGACTTGCAGAGGGTGCACTCAATCCCACAAGCTGTTAATGGTGCCAGTCCCATTACTGACCTCTGAGGAACGCAACTTGTCACTGGTCTCCACTTGGACATTAAGCCATTGACTGCAACTCTTTGAGTGCAATTATCCAAGCAATTATTTATCCACAAAATGGCATATCTGTCAAATCCATGTCTCTCCATTATAGAGACACGGATGTCATGCAGTACACTGTCAAATGCTTTGCACAAGTCAAGGTAGATAATGTGATTTGCTTTTCCTTTATCCACCACAACTGTAATATCATTGTAGAAGGTCCCCAAGCTTTCCAGGTACAATTTTCCCCTAGTGATAACATGTTGGCTATCACCAGTTACCTCCTTATTTTCCATGTGCCTGGGCATAGACTCCAGGAGGATCTGCTCCATCATCTTGCCAGGCACAGAGTTGAGACTGACCAGCCTGTAGTTCCCAAGGTCTTTTTTTTCCCTTTTAAAAATGAGGGTTATGTTTCTCCTTTTCCAATAAGTGTAAACTTAACTGGACTGACATGACCTCTCAAATATGGTGGATAGTGGCTTAGCAACATCACCTGCCCATTCCCTCAGAACTTGTGGATGCATCTCATCAGGACCCATGGACTTACGCACCTTAACATTCATTAGATGGTCTTTAACCTGAGCTTCTCCTACAGTGGGAAGTTCTTCATTCTCCCAGTCCCCGCTTTTGCCTTCTGCAACTTGGGTGATATGGCTAGAGCGCTTGGTGGTGAAGACTGGAGCGGAAAGTGTACTGAGTACCACAGGCTGCTCCATATCTCAGGTAACCACCTCTCCCATTTCTTTCCTGCAGGCACCAACATTTTTCCTAGTGTATGTTTTATCACCAACATCTATAGATGTCTTCCTTGTGGCCCTTAAAGTCCCTGGCCAGATTTAATTTTATCAGGGCTTTAGCTTTCCTAACCTGACCTCTGGCTACTTGAACAGTTTCTCAGTATTCCTCCCAGGCTACCTGTCCTTGCTACCATCCTTGCTTTTGTGTTTGAGTTTGTGCAGGAGCTCCTTGTTCATCCATGTAGGCCTTCTGGCATTTTTGCCTGATTTCCTCTTTGTTGGGATGCATCGCTTTTGAGCTTGGAGGAGATGATCCTTGAATACTAATGAGCTGTCTTCATCCCTCTTCCCTCCAAGGCTTTGTCCCATGCTATTCTACGAAGAAGGTCCCTGAAGAAGCCAGAGTCTTCTCTCCTGAAGTCCAGGGCAATGAGCTGCTTGTATGCCCTCCCTGCTGCCTTAAGCATCTTGAACTCCACCATGTCATGGTCACAGTGACCAAGGTTGCCCTTGAGTTTCACATCAGTATGGCTCCTCTGTCACTTAGAGAAGTGCATCAATGCACTCCAGAAACCTGGATTGCTTGTGCCCTGATGTGTTGTCCCTCCAACAGATATTGGGTGGTTGAGGTCTCCCGTGAGGACCAGGGCTTGTGAATGTGAGGCTGCTCCTATCTACAGAGGGCCCCATCTGCTTAGTCTTCTTGGTCAGACAGCCTGTAGCAGACCCCACTATAGTGTCACCTGTCCCAGCTCTCCCTTTAATCCTGACCCATAAGCTCTCAGTTGGTTCCTCATCCATCCTCAGGCAGAGCACCCTGCACTTCAGCTGCTTATTGACATAGAGGGAGAGACAGACCCTGCCTGTCCTTCCTAAAGAGCTTGTACGTTTCCATCCCAACACTTCAGTCATAGAGGCCATCCCACCACCTCTCTGTGATGCTAGTAAGGTCATAACCCTTCAGACATGTGCATGTGTCTAACTCCTCTAACTCAGCTCCAGCATTTCTCCTGGTGTGACAGGTCTTTCCTCTTCACTCTGCAAAGTGGTGAAGCGGTTCTGCAAGGGCATCTGAGACTTTGGGGGAAGTCTCTTCCTCCTGCTAGTCCTTGCCATTGCAAGCTTCCATTCTTCTGCTTTATTACCCCCTGTCCCTTCCGTATGTGCCAGGAGCTTTTGGCTGTTTGGCGGTGTGCTGTGGGTCCAGATTGCACAGAACCATCTGACTGCTCCTCATCCTCCCTGATGTTATGGAGCCTTCTCACCACCTCCTGCAGCTCAGCCATCTGCTGCAGGAGGTCCTTCATCCTGGGCACACCTTCTGCATGAAGGTCTTCCCTGCCCTGGGAGAAAGGTCTGGGCACTTCCTGTAGTCTGAGGTCTGTGTTGCAACCTCTGTCTTCAGCAGCTCCATCTGGGTGGAGGCATCAGCCACCACTGGGGTAGATGGCACAGACCCCCCCTCAGTGAGACTTGCACCCCCTGCATGCCAAGATCTGCTGTTCTGCTGCAGGCCAGACCAGCTCTCATTGGCGACTGACTCCTTAAGTGTGTAATCACCACAGCTGACTTTGTCGACCTTTTCTCATCATTATTAGGAGAGAATAATTTCTGTATGTGAACAGCAAAAGGTTACTTAGTGCAATGGGGTGTCTCATTGCTGACAATCCTTTGAGTAGAACTACTGCATGAAGCCCTGTACGTGTTTGTCAGTACGGGATTTAAAAATATTTCCCCACTCTCCAGCATCTGTTACTGTTTTCTTTAGCAGCACAGGTGTATCAACAGTGTCAAGAAGACTAAGATCTAGACAGGTTGGTCTGCACTACAAAGTCCTACTCCCTTAGCTGTATCATGCCTTGCATTTCACATTGCTGTGCTGACAAAACCCAGCAGAACTTTTTTGTTCAGAGGTTGGTGTAGCTGTGCCAGCACTGATACCTCTCCATCAGCACATGCTCCATCTTCACTAGGGAGTGTTGCTGGCTAGCAGAGACTCTGAAGGGCATAGCCTTGCTGATCCGGTGCTTTGGGGCTGTAGCACTCCTGTGGTCAGTACGGAGCTTTTCTTAGTTCATTTTGTCTGGCTGAAGGGCTTAATGAAAGCAGAACGTTCAGGAGATGGCTACAAGCAGCTGAGCATTTTCAGACGCCTTTGGAGCAGTCTGGTGTCCTGTGGAAACTCTATAATCCATGCAGACTGGGAGAAGAGGTCTGGATACACCAGTATCATATAGACAGTAGTTTGCAGCTCCATCCCAAGCCGTTAGCAGCCTTGGCACCTCACAGTACAGAGCGTGAGTATTGCACCATTTGTCTGCCTCCCCTGTCTCACCAATACAAGATCCTTCTCGTATAGGCGAGTCCCAGTTTTGCTACTCCTCCTTCTCCTTCTGCACTTAATGAAGAAGTTTGACTGGAATTGAGATCCAAAAGGAAAAAGTGAAAGTATTTATCTGCAAGAGATTAATTTTCACCTTCTGTGCGAAAAGCGAAGAGCGTCTGGTCTCAGCTAATTATCTAATCTCCCTCGGTAATTCTTTGGGAGATGCGCCCATGATAGTGCATCCTACCTGGCTGAGCACGCAGAAGGGGTTGGGTTGTGCATGCGACATGTTTCCGTCTCTATTTAACTGCAGAGTCAGTCCAGACAAATGGACATAACATTTTTAGGGTCCAGGAAGGAAACTCTCACATCTGAGAGTTATCTGAGATATCCTCATCTGTTAATGATTCCCTCAAGGCTTCACTCATTCCCCTTTTTCTCTATGACTGTTTCCTTTTGGGCCAAAAGAGAATAAGGAACCTATTTCTTGTCCTGCATAACTGATGGTGTCTTTGTCAACTCGCAAGTAACTAAGCCACTGCCCAATAATCATAGAAGACGCTGAGGGATGATGTTCAGTGGTAGTTGGTCTGTGGTGTCAGGATGCCACAAGGCAGTAGAGAACAGCCTTACCCATAAACAGCACAGGGCTAGATGGAGCAGTTTATTGGGTCTTTCTCTGGATTTTGGGGTTCTCTCTGTGTTTGTGAGGAGAGACTTCTCAAAATTGGTGAAAAAATGATGAGTTCTTGTGTGGTTCAGTAAGAGGGTTCACCACGGTACACACTTTCCTCCATGGTACACTCATAACTCCTATTTGACTGCTAGGACTTTTGTTTCATAAATTGATTCCATGTAGCTACGCACACTCTACCACTGCCTATCAAAATGAGCAAGTGTGGGCAGTGCCGGCACCTAATGGTTAAAATGTTTGTTTTACAGAACTAGAGCATAACCTTGGGAATTAATCTCCTTATTTATTAAGGCAAGAAAGTAATTGGATTTTCCTGTTCTCTTTCCCACATTTTCTGTCCCAATCAAGAAAAGCACGAGACTGTCTGGGCAAGCGCTAGTCTCTTGCATGTTCTTCACAAGAATAATTAGTGATGTTTCATCAATTACCCTTTGCAGTTTTATAATAGATTAGTTTTTCCAAGCAAATTTTTAAAAACGCTGTTTGTGAAAAGTGTTCTTTCATATTTCACAGCTCATTATATTGTAGCTCTTGCTGACCCCTTTTAAAGCCTTATCCACTAGAAGTTAAGTAAAGAGCTCTTCATTAAAATTGGAAAGAAACCTGAGAGCTTCCATTGTGCCACAGGAATGTGCATTAGAGAGGATCTTTGACTGGGTATCCAGTCTCCACTGAGCTTGAAATACAGAATAAATAAACTTGGGGAGTAAGTTCCTTGTTCACTTTTATTTCTGTTCATAAGCTGTTTGTTAAAAGATTCGCTAGATAATTCCTGTTCTCTTTACTTGATCTACACAGTTACACAGTTGTTCTTGGTTCTACGTTTGATCCAAGGCTTATGGATTCTTCAGTTTAATTTGTAATTTGTGCATTAATTAAGAGGGAGAAAATGGAGTGTGATGGGTGGAGCTGGGGACCAGGAGTCAAAGCTTCTGAGTTCCCCCTGGCTCCATTCCTGGCCCGAGGAAAGTCACTTACACCTTCTGGCCCATATTGTCTCTGTGACTCTTTGTATAATTACATTTAGATGCCCCCAAGCAATTTTCCTAGGGAACCTGCTTTGTCAGCAGGGTTGGACTTGATGATCTCTTGAGGTCCCTTCCAACCCCTACAATTCTGCGATTCCGTGATAGGAAGGCTGGTAATGGCAAGGTAGAAAGCACTGCCCTTCACAAGTTCCGTAGAGATGTTCAGTTGCAGGTTTCAGGTCAAGTCCCCTTTAGGTTCACGCAATTTTGGAAGAACATGGGGCTGTCTGTTGTGTACTTCTTTATGAAGGAAACATTCAACCAGTCTCTGACTGAGAATGATTTAGCATTGGTAACAATGAAGAAGACAGAAATGACTGGTTTGGCGTCTGCAATCCCAAACCGTGTGTGCACCTGGGGCAGGAAGGAAAATCTTTTGCACTATGGATATAAGAGTATGTGCTGCAATTCACTGAGGAGAGGAAACGTCAGTGCTGAAACCTTGCACCTCAGCTGTCCTTGCACTTTTTTATCTGGATCTCTTAAAATCAAATCAGAAAAAAAACCCTACAAAGAAAAAACCCTCTGTAAGAACAAAGAAACCAGACCAGTAATAACCACTAGGAAATTCCCAGCACATCCCTGTCTGAAAGTTTCAGGAAATTCCATTTGTTGGAGGAAACACTGAAAATTAGGAGGAGCCCAGAAGAGGTACTAGCAGGAGATAGCTGAGATAATTTTTCACTGCCAGGACTGCACTGTGTTGTCTCTCCTTTTACAACTCATCGGCAGGCATTATTACCTGGTGAAAAAATTTGGTTTGCAACTCATCCTGAGTCGTCATAAATCATTAATGCCTGGCTAAGCACAGTGTGAGCATTACAAATACTGTGAGAATGAGGGCCTGTTCTGATATAACCTTGTGTCCAATACTAATGCCTGCTAGTTATTTAGTAATACAAAGGGAAGATCGATGAAGCGATGCAGTCTCCTGACTCCCTTCTCCTCTCCACCTGCCTTTTCTCCTTCTAGCTCAGCAACTGAGCTACAAAAATGCAGGACTGTTCATAGTCATCTCCCTGTGGAGGACAGTATGAGCCGGGGGGACAAGGAGGGAATTACAGCATCCCAGTGGCTGTAGGAAAAAGAGGAGCTTCACTTTCTGATAAGGGCTTCTTCTGATTTCTAGCTTATGAGCCAGCTCCTACCACTGCTCCAGACCTGTGCTTTCTGGTGCACGTCCCTTAATGAATGCATACAGTATAAAGCACACTGAAGTGTGTAAAGAGCATTGATAGAAACTGTGCCCAGGAACTGCAGGACTGGCTGTAATTAAAGGGTGCTCAGTAAAGTCCAAGTAATCAGCTCATTACCCGGGGGAGCCATTTGGGGACTTTGATGCTCAAACCAGATCTCACAGTACTGGAGACAGCTGGAGAGCACAGCATCCATCACTGCAGGGCCTGAACTTTGTGTCTTGCTATTCAGCAGTCTCAGCCGTAATTGTGAGTTTATGGATGGTCTCTACTATCCTGCTTACCCTGAGCCCACCTCCAAAACCCCCAGCCCATTCAGAGCGCAACTAAACTCTGTTTCCTCTCCCTTCCTTGACCACAGGATCTATCTATGGGGTTGCTATTCATACAGTTCTGCTCTTTGAATGCTAGGTATAATTGATCGTGAGCATTAAAAGGAGACAATGGAATGAGGTGAGATGGAGATTGACCCCTTGTGTAAGTGTAATTTTAAACTCCTGTGACTTAGTCTTGCTTGGAGCCCTTGTCTGGAAAGGCTTCTGCAAGGAAGAATGCAGGACCACAGAGAAAGGGATTTTGAACAGGAACATAGCAAAAGTGTAGGTGTGGATTCAAGTCAGTAGTTGAGCAAATTTGAAAAGGGGAATGGCAGAAAACAAAAGTGAAATTATGTAGGGGATAAGAGAGTATCAGAAAGTTTAGAGGGAAAAGTAACTGTCTTTAAGGCATGAAATGACAGAAAATTGGTCAGGAGGAAAATGTGAGTGTAAGTTGCTGTAAGTGAAAGTAGGAAAATGAACCAAGACAGGAAAAAAAAGTCATTCATATATGAAAAGAGATGGAAAAATACTGCCTCTACCATTGCCTCCAAAAAATAAGCAATGAAGAAAGCCACTGGTGCTATCCCTATGAAACCAAAGACCTTAGGTCACAGGGAACTTACTCACTTTAACCCTAACTCTGGTAAAACACCTCTTGTGTCCAAAGCATCCTTGGTCCTTAAGCAAGCCCTGAAGCCCTTATGGTCAGGTCAGGCTTTAGGTGCTGCATCACCAGCAAAAGCCTGAAACTTCCCTGCAGAAGAGTGAACATTCGGCTTCCATTTAAGTTTGGCTCAAAATGTATCATTGTGCTTCAGCTCAGTTGAATTAGTTAAAAATAGTCCCAGCTACAGCACCCACAGGACAGAGTGGTTTATTTTCCCCTATTACAGATCTGACACAAGCCTGCTGTTATTTCTGTGCCCTCTCTAATGATCTGCTCGCTCTCTGGAGAGCACTGACCCATTTCAGCACAGAATAATTAGCCTTTCAGACACTACTGTGTTTCCATTAAATAGACATAAATGTGCAAGGTGACATTTATTTACTTAGGCCTGAAAAATGTGCACCACAGATGTTGGGGCTCAAGAGAACTTCCATTTGTTTTCATGCAACAGTTGGATATTTGCATGCTTTCACATTCTTTAACCACTAGTGCTTTGTTGAAATGCTTCCCCTTGAGTTTCACTGGGGAACCAGGGGAACACAAAGATTATTTGGGTTTTAATTTCACCATTAAGGCCCTTTAGTGATACTTTGGCAGCCCAGTTACCAAGCCCCGCAGCAGCTTTAAACGCAGTTACAGCTAGACTCTCTTCAGGTCCCTTTTACTCTGTGTAGGGAGGGACTTCACGTGAAGGACTGTTGTTGATTTACAGATTTGTCTGAAGAGGAATGTGTTCAGGGTGCTACACTGAGAAAATGAGAACTTTGACCTATTGCAAACATAAAATAAACCCAAAATCCTTTAGTATTTAAAATCAGCTCTTTTATCATCTTGATCACTGGCTTCTGAACCGCCAGACTATCGCCCAGGTGAAAAGTATATTATTCATCTTGATAGCCACTTTGGTCTGCAAAGTTAGAGGGAAGTCTTACCCTTAAAAGTCCAGCCAGCATATAAAACATGTAGGTTGCTTAGCAGTTCACATCCACACATGAAGATGTGGCATGCTATTATTTCATCCTGTTAGTACCAATAGGCTTTATAAAAGGAGGCATCACAGAAGGTAGGTGCTTTATTGCAGGATGGAAACACTTTCATAGGTTATTTTAATCATTATGATTCTTTCATGATGTGTGAAAGTTGATTGTTGCTGTAAATGAATCCATTGAAGGCTAAAAAATAAAAATGCTGTGATGGTAAAAATCCTTGGAGTGCAAAAAATGGGAATTGCTATAAAAGGCAGTAATTTATTCTCTGCGTGAGATTATTTTTTATCATAAGGATGCTTTTAAGCTAATTCTGAAACATATACAATTGTAGTCTATATAGCTGAAGTATATTGCAAGATGCATTGATAATTTGGCTAATTTTTATGCACTGCAGTTTCTATATTATTTAGAAGTACTGTTTTATTCTCTTAACTGAGAGGCTTAACACATTTTTACTATGTTAAGGATGAGATTTTTCCAGGTTTTGTGGTTTTGTTATTTTGACCCATATCCAGTTCATATTGCATCATAATACCATATTTTTACTAATATTATTCTTGTATGTTCAAAACTTATTTGCATTTGGATAGAAATTCATTAGCTCTTGATTTTTATTATAACGAATTATTTTACCGTTTCTGTGATAATGCATTCCCTGTGTTTCTGATTTGCTGATGCTGAAATATTTTGGTTTCGTTTATAACCCTTCCAAATTTAGGATTATTTTTTTCTTTTTTCTGTATATTTCAGTTGTTTAGACCTACTGGCTCCTGCTTTTTCTTTTTCTTTTTCTTTTTTTTTTTTTAGTATGTTATGTTCGTTACTTCTGACTGTCTGTGTTGAGCCAATCTTACCAACAAAAATATCAGTTGTTTCCTGTTTCTCAACTTCTTTACAAAACAAAATAAAAAGTAAAAAGTACAAATAAAAAACTCTTAATGGGAACCCTGGCACTGTCTGTCTTCTCTGTTCTGCAGAAATGTTGAAGGAGTTGAACCAGCAACGCAGAGCGAAAGAGTTTACAGACCTGAAAATTATTGTTGAAGGCAAAGAGTTTGAAGTCCACCAAAATGTTCTAGCTTCCTGCAGCTTGTATTTCAAGGACCTGATTAAAAGGTTTGCCTTCCTTCCAGCTGTGATCTGCTCTGTTCTTTTGTAGGGCGCATTTGTGTCGCTTTTTTTTCCTCCCCTCTCTTGCAGGTTTATGAAGATTGAATCTCCTGTCACAGAGCCAGTAGCCATTCTTTCCACCTCCTCTGAATGTATTTCCAAACTGAGACTCAGACCCATTTGTTACACATCTGACTCGTACAGTGTAATTATTTCTGATCAGTAGAGGCCGGTTTCGGCCGAAGAAAGTGTTCCACCACTGAGAGATCTAAGTGTAAACTCAACTGCTAATGGTGATTTAGGCCGCAACTAAGAATTATTGCTGTTGATGTTTTCAAGGGACTCTGCCACAAACAGCACAAGTCTGACCTTCAGGCTGCAATAAGCCATCAGCGTGCTGGTGAACGATGCTGAGACGTCGTGCTAATAAAGCTTTTTGAGTCTCATAATCCCTTCACCCTGAAATCTTTGTTACATGCTTTTGTGTGGCTTTTATGGACAAAGGGATTGGTACTTTTGCTATTTGGGGACTTTTAAAAGAAGAAAAGACAACCAATGAATTTCTCTAGAAACGATTGGAAATAAGACAGTTTTTTTCTGGTCAAATTGTAGCTCAGTCTGCATGTTAGACTAAGGGTAGCTTTTTCCTACAAACATTCTAGCTTAGGGTAGGTACAATATGTACATTATTCTAAACATTATGCCTCCGCCCTCACATTTTCCCCCCTCTGTTTCTAGCTGATTGATTCTAAACAGTGCATGATAATCTTTTTTTTCCATTACATTGATTTTTCAATTTGTATGCTTCATATACTCACATAGGAATAAATTGGTACTCTCGTATTATTAGTAAGTTAGAGTAGCAAGTAGGGAGAAAAAAAAAAAACCATGAGGATAACTTCCATTTTTCTCTCAATCATCAGCAAATTAATGCAGCTGCTGATTTTGCCTTGCAGTATTTTCCTGAGCAGACTGAGCCTGGACTGTGCTAAAAAATGGGATTAAAGAACATTTTGCTTGCTTCAAATCCTGTATTTAAATTTTGCCAACTAACACAATAGTGACTGTATTTTATTTCAGGATGGCATATTGGCTGGTATCTCCTTTCAGTGTATTATGTCCTTTTGCACAAAGCTGGTTTTATAATTATGGATATATATTACATTTCTATGATATAACTGTGCTGACTGCCTTATCAATTATTCATAAAAAATATGTTGGCCTAGGAAGCATGTCTTTTCCCCTCTGTAAATCTAATGATTGCTAGCTGTAGCTATGCCAGATCTCTCCTGTCCTTTCTCTTCTGTCTGCTCATTATCATTTAATTGTTAAGGCTACAGTATATGCTTTTTAGGATGATGAGGAGTAGAGTCTATAGGGAAAGAAAATCTTAGAATTGACTTACAGAAATCAAATAACTGACTGGCCAAAGGCTGTCATTTGGATTTTGCTGCGAAGACATCTGCTTGTGTGCAGAAGTCACCAGGCAGCATCTATTTCTAGAAGCACGCTGAGGAATGTTGCTGCTTTATTATTTAATTATCAAATGGAGATATACTTTAGACTGAGCACTGCTCTGATATGCACTCATGTAAAGTGAAACAGAAAAAAACCCACACTTTTTAAATGCTCTGAAAAGAGACTATGAAAGCAAAACCCTAGATTATGGCATTGATTGTCTTTCAGCTGTTCACGTAAGGTTCACATGCATTACCAAAAAAAATAGTGAAAAGTTTAGCCCATTTGCCAGCATCACCACTTTTCCCCTTCTTTCACATCATCATCAGCAATATATATTCCAGAGGTCGATTTGTGTCCACAGTTAGGTCTTTCCATCCCAGTTGTCTTCCATATATAACCTCAGTTGCACACATGTAACCTTGATGAAGGCTAATGGAGTTGCACAGGTGTATCCAAGGCAAAAATACCTTTATTACTGATGATGATGCTTGAATAGAGAAAAATCCAGCTTGATGTCTAGTTGAGTTTGCAAAACTGTCAGGTGAGAAAAATAAATATTCACCTGTAAACTGAGCAAATGTGTCTTTGCGAGACAATAAACTCAGGGCTATGGGGTGGAATTTCTAAAGACTTGCTTTGTAGAGGATACTTGCAAGGAAAGCCTAGTGTCTTTAGAAACTCCAGGAAGTCAATGAAAGTCAAGGACTCAAGTTGCAAGAGGATCATGCCCTTAATAATGCAGATTCATTTTAGTTCACAGAATCAGTATGTTTATAAATACAATACGTCTCAAATCCTCTCCTGATATTTGTTAGCAGCTCTTTTGAGATAGTACTTAAAGCTTGATGTGATTTATATCACACACTTTGTGCTATTACAGAAACCCAAACAAGAAATGGCAGGTTTTCTTACAGAAGAAATGTAATATAATGTAAAGGCTATTTCAATCAGCTCATGGTGAGGTTAAACTCTAATGTCATTCCAACCGAAGGCACCGATAGGTCTCCAGAAGCATCAATGAGAAGATGATCTATTCATGAAGGTGCTGTGTGCATCCATGTAAACATGCAGAAAAATAATACATTTCAGAGTGTTTCCTTCGGCTGTTCTTTGCTGCAGACTAGTTATTGTTAACCTCATGTTTTGACCTTGATTCCACTGAGTGTTGGAGCTGATATCTGATGGTAGAATAGGGAGCAGTTTCACAAAAGAGTAAAAGGAAAATGTTCATATAGAAATAAGATAATTATTTGTTAAAAAAAAGAAAGCATAATTGAACTAAATTTATTGCCTATCTTGAGGAAGGATATTTGAGGACAATGAGCCATAACAGGGAAAAAAATACATTATTTTTATTGCATTCCAATGAAAAGATGATAACCAGGTTTGATTGACCAAAACAATTCTAGTTATTTATTATTTGTGAAACAAATTTTGCAATGAGAGTGGACTTTGAAACCCACGTAGTTTCTCAGGAGGTGGATAATCTTGCAATGTGCTGAGCAGTCTGGTCCTCATCCAGAAATTTATCTTCTAAATATGTGAGCATCCTTTGGAGGTTTGGTTAGTCCTGTCCTTTGGAAAATGAGCTAACCAGTCCCCATCAGAGGCTGTGCAGCACTCAAGCCTAAGCCAGGACTTGACATTCATCTCCCTCCAGACAACAGATGACCATAAAAACTACTCTTAGTCGTCCTTTTGCCATGCAAAATCACCTGAAAAGGATTAGGTGCATTAGGAACAGCAGGTGTGAAATGTTCCTTATGTCTGTTCCACTTCACTGTGCCCACAAAAGGAGAGGTGTTGAGGAGGGATGGGGTCGTGTGAGGATGGGTACCTGCCCAAGGCTGGTCCCACAGTAGGACATATTGCCGTAACCTCGGCGGCTGTGGGGCCGTTTCTAGCAACCTCAGAAACAATTTTGCACAATACTAAACATACTTTGAGAGTGCGAGGTTTCTTTAAGTTCTCTTCATAATACCCCTTTACAGTATATTCTTTGTTCTGGTGAATTTTTGAACCTACTTTATGACAGGTATGGGGTTGAGTGCTTGGGCTTACTGCTTGGTCCTTTGGGCATAGAAAATGTAGAGGAGTTGATGCACTTTATCTGCACTTAGGGCAGTGATGTGGTTAGGCAGCTTCTTCAAACTGTGACCAATAACAAGATTACTGCATTATGGGGACTTGAGGAGAAAGTAGATGATAAATACTGTCTGGAATAGGGTTCTGTCCCCTAAATGCCATCCATCACACCACAGTTGCTTCCAGTCTGCCCGGCTTTGGCCTTTAATTTGCACCTATATTTGAGGGCCTAATTTATGGTACAGGCAATAAAAAGAAACACCCTGAAGGCTTCCAGAAGGAATCTTGTATCCTAATTCAGGTACCTATGCATAGGCAGGTAGTAGATCTGTTAGTAAACCAACCTTTAAGCCCAAGGTTGACATCTAAGGAAGGTTTAGTCTAACCTTGCTTTCTAACCTGCTGCTGTAGCCTCCAGGAAGGGAGACAGACTTCTGCAGGAGGCAAGTCCTCTCACCATAAAATAGGTGTCTAAGCTAGAAGTTGAAGGAGGTGGCCATTACTCGTTACTGTTAATAGAGAGGTCAGGTAGTTCATTTAGAGAGTAAAGTTTAGATGGGTGATACAGTGCTTCTGTCAGTGGTCCAGCTTAAGCTGGTTATCCAGGGTTCCTCTGCAGTCATGAAGGAAGACAGGAACATCCATAGGTCACTTCATCCCACCTTATGATAAAGAGCATGAACTGCCTTCTGGAAGTGCCGTTTTTTCATTGCCCACGGAGAAAGGCTAGTCATCATGTTTCGATTAGATACCTGAATTGTAGTTGGCTTAAAGTGTAGGGGTGATTCCTTCCAGAAACTACTGTTTGCCTGAGCATCGCACACATATGCTCACACATGTACACAGAAAGAAAGAAGTAGATCAGGATCCATCAAAACCCTCCTATCTAAGATGACCCTCTTGCAGAGCACAGATTTTCTTAGTTAAGCCAATCTTGTAGCTACAGCTCCTTAGTTTGGGAGAGGAGAGATGAGTTCTGCATCTGTATCTACCTGAAAAGAATTGGTGGAAATTGTGTGTTCTGGAAGGAAGAAAGGAATAGAAAATCCCGTGAAGAGGCATTGTTTCTCTCCAGCTGCATTTGGGATAGACAGATACAGCTGCTGAGTAAATGGAATGTCTGATGCTTTTCTATAACAAAGAGAGTTTCACCAGAACATTTTAGTTTGCTGCTTTTTTTCTTCTTAATCTAACCCATAGTGCTGGAATCTCTACCAAATATTGCACTAATAATGGGCAGCACTTGACATAAAAGTCTCCTCCTGGCTGAAATGCTGAATTTTATAAGCCTACTTTAGTTTTACTTCTCTGTGGTCAGTTACTAAAGATACCCAGATCCCGTTCCACAAGCTTTATCTTTTCAAGATTGGATTTTAACGATGCTTCCTAATCTTGAATTCATACTGGCTGCCTAATTCTGCTAGCACAGAGCAGCAAGTCACACACACAAAGAGGTTCAGTCACAAGAAACAAGTATTTTTAATGCAGTGTAATCTGGCAATGCTGTGTTCATCCTTCTTTTCCTAAGAAGCAGTGCCAGTGACTTCGTGGCCAAATTGCTTTTCCATGATACCTTGCCTCCTTTTGCAAGTGTTCGGATTTCCTCCCCCCCCCCCTAAAATAAGGTTGTATATACTTTCCAAGGGCTTGAAAGGTGGGGCAAGAGAGTGGGAGAAGTAAAGGATTTAGGTTGAGAGGACCAAATTCCTTTTGCTTTTACACCTATACTGAAGAAAGAGATGTCATTCTGCATTTTACACCATGGTACGGAGAGGCAGCATTTGGATGCAAGACAGAGAAACCTGCCGCTATCCATCTGAAACAGTCTGACAAAACTGCAGAAGCATTTAGGTGTCTGGAAAACAGACTGTCTGGTTTGTGTTTACGTTGTAAAAAGCCCAAAATGAGAAATAGCAGATGAAAGAAACGTCTACTCTTAGTGACCCCTTCATGTTTCCCTGCTTATTAATAACTTTGCTTTTAACTCCGAGAGAGGAGCAGCAGCATCTCTACATCTGCATGCTCTAGCCCCATGGTAGAACAGAATGAGTGTGGCAATAAATTATAACATTTCTTTGAAAACATAGAAATAGCAAGTTAAAAATAGGGTTTGTTTCAGGTGCCAGGAGAAGTGGGTTGTGCCGGTGGTTTCTTTTAAACCACTTAAAGGAGTGTCTGAGAGCAGGAGATTGCACGGGTGTGTGAAATGTTCTTTACACTTCACTGCCGGGGTGTGGTGTAAGGTATACTATGAACAATGTTTTTCTCTTAAAGGAGGGACTGTGTGTCGGGCACAAAGTCCTGGCATGGGGAACAGCTCTCCGTTTTCAGTGGCCCCTTTCTGTGGGGGCTTTGCTTGCCTTGCCTGGCCGAGCAGCCACACTCCTGCCGGTTTGTCGGAGCTGCCTGCTGGGTTTTAAATTTTGCAGCTGCCAGGCCATGGAAAATATGTTTTCATCGAGCAGAAATGTATGGTGCTCTACACAAATGAACTGAAGCTTACAAATATTCTATGGTGTTGCTGGGCTGCCAGGCTAAGGGACTGCCACGAAACCCACAGCAGGCCTCGGCGGCCAGGCTGTTTCCAGCCTGGTGAGCATGGCCGTGGATTAAGGGGGTGAATGGCTTGGGCTGGATGCTGGCTCTGAAATGAGGGGCAAATTGATGTGCCCTGCTCTGTAGAGAAGCCGTGGCAAGGAGGAGACAAGGGCTCCTTTTTGAGCCTGGAGGTACAGCGCAGAAATTAGCTTCTGCCTTGTAATGGCTGCAGCTTGCAGAGGCACCAAGCAGAATCACTTAACCTCTCGCTCCCCTCCCTCATTGACAGCATCTCTATTTACTGTAGTTTTGGCTTCTCACTCACATAATTTCAAGACACAACTACAAATCCTGCAAATCTTGTCCAAGGTATGACAGACTAATCACCTCTCTTGCTCTGGCTAGACCTATCTGCAAGCCATGCAGCTGTCATACAGCCACTCATAAGATGCTGGTGTGGGTGACCTACCTATATTTACTTACATCTTACAGCCCTGTCTGGGCTTGACTGTGTTGAAATTTAGGGGTGAAAGGGAACAGTTATCTAACAAGGTGCAGTTCAAGCTAAATAGATCAAAGACAATGAAAAAAAAACTTCCCCGGCATAGAAACTGGGGCTGTATTCTTGAAAGCTGTCATTTTTGGGCCACTTCCAAAAGGAAGCCTTGCCCTAAAACGAGGGTAATCAAACCTCATTCTCCAGCATGCTTGCAGGTAGCTCCAGGGATCAGCAGTTCACTTCCTTTCATTTAAATCATCAAAGATTAGCTGCTGCTGGATTGGGATAATGAATCTGAATTAATATGACCAGGTTATGATCATATCGGATCACGATCCCCCCTTTTTCCTTTGCCTCGTGCTAATCTTTGGTGAGTGAAGTAGTCTGAGCAGTTCTGTGGGGTGGTGTGGGCAGAGATTGATGGGGTGAGAAGAGCTACCTGCCCTTTCCCACATGTACTGTGGCCACAGGTGATGCGAGACATTATCTTTCACTGATGTCCAAAGCAGCAGCTGGCTCTGCGTGTGCTGTAGAAAAGCAGTAGCAACACCCTGTAGCTGAGTGGGAAAGAACCAGTGCCTGACAAAATTAATTCTAATTACTGAAATGCTGATTGGGATCTTTGGGCACTACCATAATCATAGTAGTAGTAATAAATAATAATTGTGGTTATCATTATTTTATCATAGTTTTCCCTCTAGACATTGCAGTGATGAGAAAGCATTGGATAGACTTACCTAGATAATTACTTGTATAAATTTCTCCCCATTCCTAAGAAACAGATTTATTAGCTGCATAATGCCAGCTCTCTGCTAAGCTGGTTTTTGATGGTGTAATAAATATCATTAAAAGAAATCAGATAGGAGTTGGTTAAGGGGGTGAGCTTTAAGTTTGATGAGAATAAATTTTTTATTCTGTCATTTTATTTTTAATCTTCCTTCCCATATAATCCACCAAACCCCTCTTGCATCTTTTACTTACCTTTAACAAACAGGAGCTCTCACCCCAGGCTATTTTGCCACATATTTGCTGAATTAGGCTGCCAGAGATACTTGCAAGCAAGTTAGATCCCATACTGTTAATAAGTTGGCCCAGTTTTTTTACTTCTTCACTAGTATTTTGTGAGATTCAGTTTATTCTCTGTCCCTGGCAAAAGTCTAGGACATGAAATGCTGTTCTTCCAAGGGCACTCACGATTCACTTCTTCATTCACTTGCTAGTCATTTAAGCCAGCATCTTCAAACTCGTCATCTTCTTTCTTAAATCTCAGCGGGGAGGCAGATCGGTGCCTCTGACTGTGATCTCCAACACTATAGTGTTACAGGCTGCCGTTGATCCCACGCCTTTAGAAACAGTCTTGACCGAGCAATTAGATTGTGTTCCATCGGTGAATAGCATTAAGGGTATATAGGAGCCATGGCTCTTTTATTTGTTTTATTTTATTTTATTCTGGCCGTGTTGTCCACGAACAAAAGCATTTGCTGATAATCCCATTGCTCATCTTGGTTTGTAATGATAATTTCGGTGACGGTGAATTAGCAGGAGCTGCTCGTGCATTCCTGAGCATGCAGCCATTAATTTTCCTGATTTTCTTCTGATAGAGCAGGTGCAAACTGGCAGCGTTTGACCCTAATAAGTTACACTAGTCCTGCCAAATTTTGTTTGCCTGGAACAAGGAGCATTATTTGTATCAACACCCTGGTAAAAACTGAGTAAATGGATTTGTTGGTCAGGTAAATTTTCATGACAAATTTGCAAGCCCGTGTTTAAACAATGTAATTTATTTAATCTTGTGATTTTACTAGTTCTTTATCATCATTGTACAACAGCACCATTACAGTATATGTTTTCGTCTCCCATGAGGCAGACGGATAGTGGCTGAGGCTCAAAGATAATATTTATCTACAAGATAGTATAACGAAGGCAGAGATTTGCAAGTTAATACATTTTGAGCTGATACAATAATTCCAAAGGAGAAACGATGCTGGGGTATAATTTATTTTTTAAAAAATCCTATTTAATAGAACATGCAGTGCCTTATGACATACATATTGCAATGATGTTGCTCTATAAATGTCCCTTCCTGTAATCATTTACATGATTGATTACCTTGCAGCTGCATAAACTTGAATAACTCAGTAAATAACCTGTTACCTCCATATGCACATGTATCCTGGGGCATGTGTTGTGGAAATGTATGTTAGTATGTTTGGGCATCTCTGCTTTTATATCTCATGTGCGTATAATTATGATAAATCAAGCTCTTTGCTGTGAAATACGGCTTTCCATATAGAGTGCTGTGTCTGTTCTGTTCACAGCTGAAGGTTGGCTATAATAAAACGAAGTTTCTTTGTTGTTTTAACCAAGATAAAGAGACATGTGGGTTTTGAACCACTAAGAACTCTGAAGATGATGAAAAGTCAAATAGTGGACAGTAAAGATGCAGCAACATTGCACTCTCTTTGCCTGCAGTTTCAGTGCTTTAAGGATTATGTTCCACGGTAAACAAGATGTTCAGTCTAAATTGTGTAGACTTGAACAGGAGGTTTTAATGAGCACATAGCTAACAGACTCCCAAACCTCATGAGAAGCTGCCTATCCCAGTCTGAAGTCCTTTCTTTGGTAATCAAAATAATTTGACAGAGATAAAAAGAAGTAGTTTCTCTTCATTTAAGTGCTTCATCTTACATGAAGATCTTGGATTCACTGTTTTCTGGAGACTAAAACACTGTCCAGGAAACAAGGCAGTTTAGTTTGATTTTTTGTTTGGCTTGGGTTTTTTGTCCTGTCTATCTGGTAGCAAATATTTTGCTCTAGCTGAATGGGAACACAATTAACGTAAGGTAAACGTTTATGTTCCTAATTAAGAAAACAAGCAGCAGGTCAGCATGTCGAGCTGATGAGGCAGATCCTGGGAGGGCATGAGGTGGAGAGGCTGGCAGGCCGGTCAGACAGGCTGTTGCTTTGGTCCGTGCTGGGAAGGATCAACACCAAAATACCTCAATCCAGTAGCCTCCTGATAGCTCAAGCATGTGTTTTTAGGGGAGGATATTCAAATTCCTGCACTGAATGAGATCCTAACCAGTTGACTGTCAAATCTACCAGCTATTTTTTATTACATTACCAGAATCGGTCTGTTTCCTGTATCTTAAAAATAAATTCTGAGTGTAATATGAACAAAATTGAGGCTGTATTCTAGAGCTAGCTCTTTGCCAGTGTCTCCTGTTGGGAGAGGCAGGTATTGGTGGTCCGGTCTTTTTTCACAAGCAGCAGTGATGGACCTTGGAGAGGCAGAAAGAAAAATATACAAACCGAGTCCCACATGCCCAGGGAGAGCCCACAAATGATAATTCTGAACTTGTCAGGTTTTTTTTAAATTATCATTTATTTCAATGCCCTTTTTCAGAGCACAAAGCTTAGATATACGTCATACCTTTGAGTGGATAGCACAGTGAGTCATATGGCTTCGAATGTAAATAGGTGTCACAAACTCTGTCAGTCCTCCTGTTCCCAACCAGGCAGCCTGGGAGGAAGCTGAACCAACTGTTCCTAGGCAGTAATGTACATTTCCATAAAGTGGTTCACATTTTTCATGTTTATTCTGTGCAGATGGCTCCATTTTGAATATCCAGAATTTGTTTTGACTTTCTGACTATAGCTTGTAAACAGAGAGTTGGCTGGCGTCTGCACCGGGTATAGGTAGTTTTTTGTATTTGATGTAAAATTGAGTGAGCCTCTAGCCAAACCATTAGTCAGTCAAAATAATGTTGCAAGCCGGTTAAAGGCAGCATATCCAAACCGTGAGGGAAGGCTGAATTAGAGGCGGTAGCGTTGTCCATAAATTGACAAATTGATGCGCTAGCAGTGTTTCACTTACACAGCTACTTTAGCCAGACTCTAAATGTGGCTTTGCAAATCAAGGCATCTCACTATTAAATGTTTTGAACTGAATCACTCAGAAGTTCTGTTACATGAATGTGTTGATACAAATAATCCAGGGGAAATGCATAGATATACATATATTTATAACTCAAGATGCAGAAAACTCGGTTGCGTCTCTATTAAGCGTGAAAACAGTAGTGCTGATCCTTGTCTGTGTGTATTACATGTGTGGAGATGTTTTTCAAGGACAAATGAATACCAAAAATATAGAGTTCCTACTTTTTCGTTTTTCAGATCCACTCCTAATGTTGCGGGCAAGGTTTTACGGTTATTTTTCCTGCTAGCAGTATTTAAATACCTTATCTCTTTTCTATATATTAGTTAACAGAAAGGGACACCAGTTTTGATTTGCTATTTGAGAGTCTAGTCGAGCCATCTTTTGCTTTAAAAGGTTCCCTGTGCCTTTGTCTTCTTCAGTTTAAGTAATTAAGTTGAAGGATAAGTAGCCAGAGTATGTTCAAAGCCTTTGGCTTCATTTTGTTAGACCTAATTATTCCAGACAATAGAAAAATATTTTCCAGTAACTCCCCCTTACCCATTTGGAGCGGATCTGTGATTCCTGCTTATCTGCAGGTTCCGTTCTGCTTGCACATTGCTCAGGTCTATCACCTTGCTGGAGAATTATATGATTTGTAAATCTGAAAGAATTCCCCGACAGCTACCATAAAATTAAGCTGTTAAAGAGCTCTTGGAGCTTGTTTAAATGTAGACCTAAACAAACCGCTTTGCTGTTTAGCTCAAGATAAATCTTTTAAAAGTCCTGTTCTAAATCACTTCCTAATTTTAATGAGTTTATATATCAGCCGTTGCCAGATTTTTACTGTAGCTATTCTCCAAGATTACAGCCATGATAAAGTAAGGACTAAAATTGTTTATTATATATTATTCTTCAGAAGCAAAACTTTTTCCTCCAGAGGCTGTTGGGAGAGCTATTGATTTTCTGCCACGATGTGAAATGTGTGACCTTTATAATATGAGCAATGATTACAAGGCCAATAAAATGACATCATTCTGTTTAAACTTTAGAGTTCGCAGGGCAAATAGCAAAATGTGCCACATTTAATGATGTCCACGAACAATAAGTGCTTCAAGTGCGAGTGAAACACAAAGCAGGCAGGCTCTCCCCAAAATGCCCCATGCTTGTGTCAGGAGTGGGGGAACAGGAGTGAATACACCAGGTAAAGCTGTAGCTTTTCACAGCTCAAACAGCAAGGAGTCGGTGCTTCTCTGAGAGCAGCCTTTTCTAAATGCTTGCATCTTTCAGTACCACTGACAAAACTCCTCCTGATGTGATACAGTATGAGCTATTTGGGGCAAAGCTGTGTAGGTTTGTACAAACTTTCCCCAAGCTGCTGCATATGCTTCTACAGGGCTATATTCTTATTTTTGCAATTCATCTTTAGCCACTTCACTGCGGGTCCTCTAGATGAGCTGAGAGAAGGGTCAGTCCCAAATAGAGGCAGTATAACTGCGCAGAGCATATTGATATTACACTAAGTGTGAAAACAAGGAGCACAGAAAGCTTTAGTCAGGCTTGATGGGGGTGCCACAACCCGATTCAGTGAAATAATTTTGAGAAGACATCTGTGGAATTTCCCACATCGGTCACATCAGTCTGTTTCCCCACATTATTTTCTTCTCCTCCTTCAAAGCCTCATTTTTGATCCTTCTGGACCTTCTTGGACCAATTCTCTCCATCCTGAAGCCCGTACCGAGCCAGATCCCCAGCAAGGAAACACGGTAGCTGTGGTCTCCCTTTGCAGGCTGAACCAAGCCTGTGCTCTGTATTTCAGCCAGCTAGAACCCCAAGTGCTGGTTGCTTAGAAAGAGCAAGCAAAGCAGCGCAACACATTCAAGGCATCACTGAGGAAGGAATAGGGATAATTTTCTTTCCCATTTCTGGTTCATTGTGTAATATCAATAATATCTGTAGCTTTGTATTATATTTGCCGTAAGCGGCTCTAGTGATTGATTAAACACCTTAGCTTTTCTTTGGCGTTTAATCAATTGCAGCAGCAGTTTATTGCTTGGTGTATTACAAAGTAAAAGAGATTATTACTTAATTATTCTGAAAAATAGCAGCTCGCAGTTGTTGCTAACATGGGCATGTGTCTACACTGACATTGGTGTCACATCATCCTTTCCTTTGTGCCTCCTGGTCTCTGCACTGGGAGAGAGCGAGTGATTCCCCATGGGTCATGCGCAGTCGCTCCCGCAGCCATCGCTAACATAGTGCAATTAGCAGCATTAACTAGATAATTGCTCATGGTGAGGCTTCCCACAGTGCAAAGAGCCTGATCCTGTTGCTTGCTGGGTACCTCCAACTCTCACTTAAATTTTAGGCAATGTCCTTATTAACCAGCCCACATAAATATGAATTCGCTGTCAGGGACAAACTGCTGCTGGAAATAATTCAGCAAGAATTACATCGGTACCAGGAGGCATTTTCATAGCCCAGGGTGCAGCACCGGATGTGTGCACAACTGGAGATAAATCAGATATGGGGCACGTTATTGGTAGAAGTAAGTGTGAGCAGGAGAAAAATAGCATTTTATGACATCCTCTTGGGGATGTAGGAAATGGCAACTCTTCTGTTTTGACACCTGAGGTTTTCTGCCTTGAGTGCAAAATTGAATCCATATGCAAGAGTTCAGGAAGAATATTGTGGTGTGATAAAGCATAAGGATTCAGGGTAGCATACACATCAGCTCACGTAGGGGTAGCATGGGTATCGTGATTGGTATATATTCTTACCCATCTGCTTGTGGAATAGGATCTGACCCACCTGTGTTCCTCTGCAAAGGGACAGGTGGATGTTCAGAATAGAAAATTGGGGTTTAGTTCCTTGATTTAACCTTGACTTTCTCTGTGATCACAGGCAAATGATTTTGTCTCTTTGTGCCTCAGTTTCCTTCTGTGAATGGGAATAACCATTGTTCACTACCATAGAGAAGCATATGAACTTAAGGACTGCTAGCTGTTCCTCCATTGTGGTAACGGACGCAGTCTAAATACTTTCAGTAGAAAAATTAAACCTCTTCAGAGCTGTGATCCTGCACAGATTCCTATGAATTAGAGCCATGCCCTTGACGTGAACAAGTCTAGTCAATGGAAGAGCAGTGACAAAGCATCCACCGCAAATCTGAAGCATTTCCCCAAATGATTTTAAGGGTTATTGGGGTGGATGGGGTGGGGCGTCATGCGGGAAGAAAGCTGAACCTTGTATGTTATTTTCCTCCATTATGATGGTAGAGGTCTGACCATGACCTTTCTAGGCAGCTTTGTGAATCCAAGAGGTTGGTAGTGCTCTTGCTTGTGCTTGAAGCTGGCGTTGCCTGTGAGTAGTGATGCTTTGGCTGGTCTGTATAAGTCACGCAGCATTGTATGCCGGTTTTGTGTCAATCGTGCAATGGCTTTTGCAAGTACTCTAGCAGATTGGAGTGAGCAGACGTTGACTGTCCAGTGACTAAGACAAGTTCATTTTTTTTGAGAAGGTGCTGGATGGTCCTAACCATTAAAAGAGTTTATTTTCTTACTCCAACAGATTTCCCCTCCCCTCCTTGATGCTACCAAATTTATCATCACTTTTGTCTTTCAGGTGTAACCTGTCTTAAGTGTTGCAGACACATCAGCCAACCAACCATGCATTAAGAACTGGGCCCTTACTTTAATTCAGTATAATTTTCTTTTTGTCCAATAATTTCACAAGCACTAATCCACACTTCAAATGCAGGAGATACTTTGATTCCCCAAATTGTTCAGCACTTCATGCAGGAAAAACCATAGGCCACAGTCATGAAACTCCCAGAGGATGGCTGCTGGCTTCCTGTGGCAGAGCTGGTTGTTGTTTTCCCCCCCCTCTCCCTTCTTTGCTCTAACCATTTTGTCTGTCTATCTTGTCTTGTATTCAGTTTTCAAAGCAATTGCCATGAAGGGCTTCCTTTTTTTAGTGCCTAAAAGGGAACAATAGATTTTTAGAATAAGCATTTGTTTATTTATTTATTTGCTTCTATGACCGTCTGTATATTCATATCATATCTATCCTATTGATACTTTAATATAACATACTGAGAAGTTCAAGATAAACAGAAATTAATATCTATTATTGTTATTTTCTTATGAAAAGGTCTTTAAATGTATCCTTAAGTGCACATGACATTTAAAATTATTCCAGTGCTGGATTCCCGAAAAACTAGATGACCTTTTCTCTTGAAATTGGAGTGTTTTTTCCTTAACAGTTACATTATGCACAGAGGATGAGATGTTAACCAAGATGTTAAAATGTATTGTTTCCCTTTGAAAGCTAATCCTGTTCCTCATTTTCATTAATGTTGGCTCATTCATTTTTCTTTTGGTTTCTTTCCTTTCCTTTTCTTTTGCAACTGTTTTTGCATGAAAATGCAGAGTAGCAATAAACAGAATTTTCGTAAGACTTGCTTTAAGACTCTTCTCTTTCAGATCCAGTTAAAGTTTTTAAGTTCAGTTATTTTAAAATTCATATTCTTCAGTTCCATAAACAAAAATAATGGAGAAATATAATGAGGTGCAAAGCGATTTTCTAGCCCTCACTAATCAATAAATGCCAACAAAATGGGGATGGTGTAATGTCCATAATTTAATTGTCTGCTGTTACCAGGTCACCACGAGACAGCAGCAGAAGCGGAGAGAAGCTGGAATTGGCCATGTCCAACCTCACTGCGGATGTCCTGGAATTACTCCTGGAGTTTGTTTATACAGGTTCTTTGATCATAGATTCAGCTAATGCAAAAACCCTACTGGAAGCTGCCAGCAAGTTTCAGTTTCATACTTTCTGTAAAGTCTGCGTTTCATTTCTAGGTAAGAATCGCTCCCATCTAGTGAGGTTTTAAGATCTCATTTGAAGGTTTGTAAGCCTTCCTTCTAATGGCTCTTAAAAGGTAATTAGGAACCCCAAGATGGTATAAAATAAATACAACTGTATTTATTTGGCTTGAGATTTTCATTTAAAAAGCTGATATGGTGGCCAGTGGAGAATGATCTAGAGAAGTGTTACTTGTTGTTTGAGCTGCAACTGCTTTTACATCTTGGATAGACTTTTTTGTTGAATCTTCCTTCATCTATGGTGTCAGGGTGACATGTTTTTTCCTAGAGGTTGATCTCTGCACAGATGCCAGGCTTACAACTGCGATGGCAAATGTGGGGTGTTACACCATCTTGGCCAAGCACTGGAAGAGTTGCAGGTGGAGTCCCACAGAGTCAGAATCTGCAGTTTTCTTGCATCCATGAGAAAATCCTTCACATGTCCAATATTCTTGTAAACAAGATGTGGTTGAACTACTCTAGGTTGAATGTTCACAGGGTTTGTTCTTTCATACAGATTTATGGTCTGATGGATACGTGTCATCACAAACAGGTTGAAAGGTTGTGGTGACCTCCCTTGGTAACTGGGATGCCCTGGAAACATTTCCTCCAGCGAAGGTGTACAGAGCAACACCATCACCAGTGCCTCTGTCTATACTTTCATGGTCACAAGAAGCCTTTCCTTCTTGCCTAGAACACCATGTCATCCTTCTCCTTTTGTTTCCAGTGTATTTCCAGCATAGACTATTTCAAAACAGTCCAGGGTTTCCAGCTCAGTTACCTGAGCTTTACTGCTCTGAACTGGAACCATTTCTGTCATGGCAGAGGAGGAGTCAGAACTGAAGCTCAACTGAAAGAGATAGTGGTTCAAATTCCTGCCTGTATCACACACCATTCCTTCACAAACACAGTTATAATACCAGCTGATGAGAGAGTAGTCATTTACAAATCATTGACACAAACTTATCAACACAAAAAGTGTGAGCTTGACCTCATGACTTCTTGTTTCTGAACTCCAATTATCCTTTTTTGGACATCTGGTGTCCACTTGGGCACCCCCAACTCCTAGTTTGGTATGAGAGGTGTCATTCTCTCTGAAGCCCAAATGAACTGATGGGGATTCTTGGGCAGTTCTCATATAAAAATGTTGCACTCATTAAAATAATAATAATTAGCCGAGTCCAGTTTACCACTGTGTTAATTGTCACTGCTAACCTGGCCCTCTGGAGAGTTGAGTGGTGAGACTCAGCTGGCACAATGCAGGCATCAGTCAAGAATCCGTGGTATTGTCTTCTCCTCTTCATTCCAGCTTTTATGTGTCACTTGTTTAAAAGTCTGTTCTCAAATGGGTAGGTGATGGGGGAATGGCACCTGTCCTTGCAATCCCAGTGCATTGGCTGTGCAACTTGAGCGAGGGCTCTGCCTCTGGCATTGCTTTTTCCCCATCTTCCCTTCACCACCTCTTAAAAGGGATTAGATCTTACAGCCTTTCCAGGAGCAGATATGTTTTAAGTTGGACTATCTCTAATGATTCAGCCACAAAACCAAAATACATTTGTTTCACTAAATCAATGTGAGATTTCTCTTTTCCTGTAGTTAATATTCGAATTCAGTGAACCGTGTTACGGTCTGAAATAGTAGAGTTGCTTATAAGTTCAGTGATATATGGGTAGTCACTGGAATTTTGTATTCTCATTTGGAGAATTCATGGAGTGTAATTGCTTACTTTTATTTATAGCTGTGACTGGATTGCTCTACAGAGATAGGAGAGCATTTGCCATCTACAAAATTTAGGGAAAAGCCTTTTGTCTCCTTCCTGGCTGTGGGGGTTTTTTGCATTCCAGCCACCTCTGCTCCCCACAAAGCCAAAATAAGCTAGAAATCAGCTTTTTTTTCCAGATTTTCTGGAGGATTCGCAAGTATAAATAGTGATTGTCTCCCATCAGTGGCTGTGTATAAATAGCAAGAAAGGTGGAGGAAAGTCCAGAGAGGCCCAAAGAAGTAAAAGCCCCAAATTAATAGGTCTGTTCGGTACATCACAACACCCATGTCAGGGGAAATTCAGGTCATCCTTTTTCAGCCATGAAGCTCCAGCAGGGTCCTAACGGGTTGATGTCCAGGCAGCTCATCTGTCTCTATCCTGGGCCTCGCAGCAGTGTTGGGCAGAGGCACCCAAATCTGCTTGCCCTTTCTGGTAGAAAGATGCTGCAAATGTGTTGGTAAAAATGTTTCATTTCAATGGGAGATTTCTTAACTAGCTTCACTGGGCTAATTATAGCCACGTTCTTTCCACCACATGCCATCTCCTCTGATTTTTGTCTAGACCATGAGAAATGACAACAGTTTTGTGCTGACTGACGCAGTGATGCTGACAAGTTCGTTCAGGCACCATATGATAACTGGGCAAATGTTTGCAAACTGGTCAGGACATCGTAGGTATATCCTGTATCCATATGCTGAAGACTTGAGGGGTTTTTTTTTTTATTTTTTCTTGAGGCTTTTTTTTCCTTATTTGTTTTACACTATCAGCACAGCTATGGCTTAAAGCGAATTTCAGGAGATTCATCAGTATCACGGTTTGGGTCTGTAATGCAAGGACCCCCCATCACCGAAGTGAGCAACTTCTGAGATTGTACTTCAACCTGCTGCTTATAAAATAAAAGTATTTTTCCTGAAGTCTAAAGAAGTTGGTGGAACCTGTTGGATTCATGGAGCATAGTAGGAAGGAGGAGGAGCTGTGAATTTTCTTAGACTCCTGGGCAAAGGCCACAAAGTTTGCATGTGAGGGAGCTATGAGAAAAGCTGAGTGATGTACCAGTGATGAGACCTGCATGAATAGACATACGCACCTAAAGGACGACAAGGCCTTTATGGCCTCTTTTTTTTGTTCATCCAAGGTAGAGAATTTTGAGCCAGCTGGAAAATTCTGTTGCCCAGCACTGGAAAAACTGAAGCATCAACCATATTTGGATATGGGTGAAATAAGGAACACTTACAGGGAAAGTGAAATCTTTAGGACAATAAACGCATCCAGAAGTCTTCCATCTATCTCCCATCTTCACATACTTTTGACACTAGTATGAATACCTGAGAAATAAGATCCCCAGCAGAATATACACAGATTATGATGAGGAAATGCATATTTTATGCTAATTTTAGTGATATGCAAGTCCTCATCTAGACAGCATCTCTCAATACAGTATTTCATGCACACAGAGGGTGCTTGTATCAACCACAGTGCTTCCATCATACTGCTACCTCAATCTCCCTGAGTAAACCTTCCTATCCATCTATCTCAGACTTTATCTCAAGTCATCCCACTCCCAGAAATGTGGTCTTAACACTGCCTATCTCATGATGACTCTGCACAGGATCCCATTTCATAATCATATCTAACATAAGTGGAGAATACTGGCTGCTGATCTGCAATGCTGTGACAGACATAGAAACAAATATGCTATCTAGCACCGTCTCGAAACCAGTGAGAACCTACTAGATTACATCTGATATCAGTTAAATCCACTCACAAGTCTGTAATGAACTGTCCTAGAGCTTTGGAAATAGCTTAGTAATCAGCAGTCATGCTCTGTATCGACCCAAGGTGAAACTCCACAAAAATACATTGGTACAAGTCCAGTGTCACTGTAGCAAAAGCACCAATTATTGTAAATATCTCATCATCCAAAGGAAAATGACGGTGGAGCAGAACTGGTCCTTAGCTGCCTTTGTCATACCATGGAATAAATCCCACTAGGTCACATCAGCCCTCATCTTAAAAAGATATCACTGTGCCCACCTTGCCGTGGTGCTCATCAAATCAAAAGTGATGAAGTGCAAAGAAGTGTGTCACCAGTTTCTTAACATACCCTGGTCTGCATCTCCCCAGCACTCCTCTCTTGATGACCTTATCATAACTGCTGAATCAGACAGGGATGATGCTATTTTAGTGTGCCACAAAGCAGTATCTCAAGAAAGAGGAAGGAGTAAAGCTCAAAGGGACAAGGTGAAACTGCTTGGACACCCATATACCAGGCTGCATCAATCACCCAGCATTGTTAGAGATAGAAAAACCTACCTAGACCAAAAGAAGCCAGTTGTGAACAGTGTTTCTTTCTCTGCCCAACACCACAGGCTGGGGATGGTATGGGAACCTTTCCTGATAGAGGCAGATCCAGTCGCTTGAAGGCAAAGACTTATTCTTGCAAGTCTTTTCCATCATGTGCTAGTAAATGCCTGCTTAATGAGTCAAACTTGATATTACCTTTATTGTAAACCCTATGAGTATAGGAGCAGGATCATATTTGTCTTTCACTTGAGAGTTTGGCAAGCGATGATGAGAATTTTGGGCTCTGGTAGGTGATTATTTTACGCCCAGCTGTATGTATACATAAAACTGTTCCAACTGACAGAACCAAGGAACTTGGAAACACTTTTTACAGGTTTGAGTTTGGGTTTTTTGAAAAGAAGATGTTTTGGGGGCTTTTTACTTCATAGCTATCAGTTCGCAGCCTGTCTCAGGCAGCCTTTGAGTGACAAAATCTACTGAGAGCAAACATTGCTCCACTCCACTTGGGGAGATGGGTTCATCAGAGCCAGTATGGTCAACTGATGCAAAATGAGATAACTTAGTGGCAAGGATCCTGGATCTGTAAAATAAAATAAAAAGAGTCGGGGGGTTTGGGGAACAAAACCCCAAACTCCTAATCTCATGCCAGGTTAAAAAAAAAAAAAGTCAAAATCCTATTTTAACAAAAGCACCATATGGGTAGGATGCAGGTTTTCAGTCTGATGAAGGCAGAAGCTGGGTGCAGGGAAAATTCCTGGGGAGCATTTCCAGCAGAAGCGATCTGAGGAGAGGTTTGTTTGAAGGGATGTGGGGCTATCACACGTTCTTGTCCAGCACTCTGAAATAGCACGCTGGGATGTGACTCTGCCCGAACGTGGCATACTGCTCCTCTGCTAGCGTAGAAACTGCCACTGGTACCAATGCTTTTGTGATCTATTACAGTCTGTCTCTCTTATTTTTTATGGGTTGTGGTTTTTTTCTCCTTAGTCCTATCTCTTAAAAGGAAATACTCTGCCTGTTAGGAGCGGGTTGGTTAACAAAAGCCGAGGAGGATCTGAAAGTTCCTCTTACAAACGCCTGAAATTGGTGGGTTTTTCTTCCCAAACAGCTGAAAAGGAAGAAAAATACAGTCCAATGTGTGGTGTAGCACCGCTTTAACGCAAAGCTACACACTGTGCCGTTACCGCTGTTTGCCGGGTAGGAGATAATGCTGTCTCCTCTGTGCATTATTTTCTTTGAAACCTACTACACAACATTTAACAGAAGGCGTTGGTATAATCTGTGTTTTGCATAAGGGATGTCATCACATTCAGCAGCAACAAGGTTCCTTTGAAAAAAAAAAAAAAAGGTGGGGGAGGATTTTATTTTTTATTAGTATTATTTGAAGTAGCTTAGTAGCTGAACAGGGCAAAAAATTATCATAAAGCGATGGCAGCACCCTCAGAAATGTCCTTAGTGCTGTTTGCATTTGTTCTTAAGTGTCTGCACTGGCGTTTACATCTTTGCTGTTTCTTAAAGCAACATTGTAGGCGGTAGGAGCAGCAGCAGTCTCTTGGCTGGGTTCCCATCCCTTGGGAAGCCCCAGATTCTATTATGTCAGTAGGTTTCCCCAGCGCCTTGTGAAGGCTTACCCAAAAAGCAGCCTCCAAAAACGTATTTCCCTCCCCATCCCCAGCTCAGTTGTTAGACAGACTACAATTCCCTACTTGAAACCCCAATTCCGACGTTATCCAGGGTGCTGCTTCTAATTAACTCCCTGAAATGAATTAGGATTGGAGGTTTATCCCTGGCACCTTTTTTTTTGTTTGTTTTTTTCATGTTCTTGGTAAAAATGTACATCTTGCTTTTTATCATTCTCATTTGTCTCTTTATTTTTCCCCTCCCTCCTTTCAGAAAAACAGCTGACTGCAAGCAACTGCTTAGGGATATTAGCCATGGCCGAGGCCATGCAGTGCACTGAGCTGTACAACATGGCCAAAGCGTACGCCCTGCAGATTTTCCCAGAGGTGGCAAACCAAGAAGAGATCCTTAATATCTCAAAAGACGACTTCATTTCCTACATGTCCAATGACAGCCTGAACACCAAAGCCGAGGAGCTGGTGTACGAAACGGTGATAAAGTGGATTAAGAAGGATGCTGCAATCAGAGCTCAGGTAAAAATAATCTCAACGGCCCCACTCTGCTCCGTGCCCGTGAATGCGTCTTGTGAAACAGAAACCGTCCCCATGCAATTTTAAACGTGAGGGTGCGTGGGAGATGGGGTGGGCAGTTTAGATTAAAACAGAGAAGGGGATGCAGGCTGTGCACAAAATGTATGTGATTTCAGAATCTGTCCCCCCCACTCTTCCTCCCCGTCTGATCATGTAGAATCAAAATCTCGTTTGCAACATGCATGGTACAAAGCTGGGGCTGGGAGTTGTTGGCTGCAGGCTTGGTCAGAGATAAATTGAGGAGGATTAGAGTTGCGTGAGATGCTGCTTTAAGAAGGGGATGTGTTTTGGCAACAGTGGGAAATAAAAATCTTGTCAGAAAATCTGTATTTCTTTTGATGCCACGTACTGAATGAGTGTAACTTCAGTACATTAAAAAAAAAGATCCTGTGTCTTTATTGGCTGCTTAAATAACCCCTTGGGCGTTATATATTTATTAGTTAGCCTTTTGTCAACCATCTGAGCTACGCAGTCTGCTTTTGACTCCAGAAACATTGTATTACATTGCTCAGCTGTCTCCAGATAAATGCTAGAAGCAATGGCTGTTTGGAGGCTGATGATTGTCCTTGGGACAAGATGTCCCTGGTGACATTTAAAAACCTGCCTTCGGTGCTAGTCTTGCAGTCAGTTTACGTGCACAGTGAATTGCAGTGGTCCAAACCCCAAACCTCTCAATTTGGAGGCCAGTTCTCCCCACACCCCCCAGAGGGGAAAGGATGTTTCCACCCTTACCACTCCTTTGGAGGCCGAAGTTGCTGGCCCATCTAGCAAGGCCAACTTCTGTGATTCTCTGTCACAGTTTTGGCTAGTTAAATGAGGACTGTCCAGCTACTTATGGACCCAACTGGGATTCAGGGAAACATATGGCTGCATGGTGTTACTGCCATCCCATCATGAAAGACTGTACCTTCTTGATTTAAATGTGAATTCAAGCACCTAAATGTGCCCTGGGATATTAGATACATCATTGGATGTGATCCAGAGCAGCTGTATCTCTGTCCCTCACCTGGAAGATGGGAGAAATAGCAATTCCCAACCTCACCTGGCTGCTGGATGAGGATAAGGGCATTACAGATGATGGGAACTCCATGCCACACCACGCACTGCCAGCTCACCCTGGGACCTGCCAGCAACCCGCAGCTCCCCGGGGCTTTGTCTGTGCCCTGTCCAATGCGAGCAGGTGACAGCTCAGCAGGACAATCCTTGGCTGGGAACCCGCTCATCCCTCTGACCACCTCCAGCACATACCAGGGATGCTGTTTAGTATTGCCCAATATTATGACTGCCTAAAACATTTACACAGTATCACTGGTTTACTGAAATGGACTCCTTTTTGTCTCCCTGCCCTTGAAAAACACTCTGTTTTACAGAGTGCTTCGCTCCTTGCTTGAAGTTTGATGTCAGCAGTCAGCACTGTGCAGCTCTGAGCTCCAAACCTAATGCAACCTTGGGGATTATTCCCAGAGTGCAAGAGCCCTGGAGCAGGAGCTTGTTTGCTTGGTGCAGACAGAAGGTGTCACTCACAGGCAGCCTGGCTGCCTGTAATTTTTGAAAATTACATTTTCAAAATTGCTGGGTTAAATATTTCCATCTGCACCCTGCCACAGTGATGTTACGAGTTTTCTCGCCCTGCTCTCACTGGTGACACCACCACCACCATTGCCTCCTCTCTTCCCTTCATGTTGGGTTGGTTTGTGGGGTTTTTCTTTCCAAGTTGCCTTTCCCACAGCGCCTTTGTAGTTTTCAGTGGCAGCTTTATTTGCTTCTCCAAATTTCTCTGCGGTCCTTTGGTGTCATGCATTACTTTACAAGAGCTTTTAATTTTTAATTTGTATTTATCCAGAGATCAGGGTCTTGAATAAATTAAAGATACTATCTGATAAGTATTTTCATGCCAAATCCTACCACTAAACTAGTTTCTTTGGATTGTAGCTCTCACTTTTTTGTACTCTGGGCAATGCTTGATGCATTACAAAGCTCTTAGTTAAATGGGTACTTATTTTCTAAAAGTAGGAACTCATACTTACCATGAAAAGTACTGTCTTCCCAATAATGACTTCTGCATTTTCTGAGCCCAGGAACAAATAGCTCTGACAGTGGATAGGAAAGAAGATAGACTTAAATAATCTTATTTCTGATAAAGATGATGAGTGAAAATTTGTGGTTGGTGTGCAGCAAGGCCCACCCTGCCAGGAAGTGTCCACGCTCCCATAAGCTGCACAGGCTGCTCAGAGCTTTGCAGAACTGGGTGACCATGGCAATATCAAACGCTGGGTGGACCTTCTCACAGGAGCTGTGAATGGGTATTTTAACTAATTATTCACAGTTTGGTGAGAAGGATTCACTCAACTCTTTCTAGACTCTTTGAGGTGGGGAACCAGCACTCACTTCTGCATCCAGCCAGTGAGATCCAGTGGGAGGGTTGCTGAAGAGGTTTTAGCCATACATTGCAACAGCCCTAAGATATAGCCTCTGCTCTACTGAACTTCCTGGGTGACCAGCCTGGTTTTATTCCTCTCTCACAAAGGCAATCCTGGCAGTTAAATATTTCATAGCGTGGATTTCCAGAGTCTGTAATTTCTTCACATCTCTATCCTCACCTCCCTTTGTCTGACAGGCCAGACTCTATCTACATGGTTTTATTTTCAATAGCTCCAATGGCAGGTGATGAAAATGCCTCTTTGGCAGCTTCTTCCAAGCACTGAATTGACGACTCTCCCAAAGCTGGATGCATGGCACAAACACAGAAAGGTTTGTGCCCTTCATCTCACCTGTGTATCCACCTTCCCTGGCCAAGCCTGGCAGGAGCTCACTCAGCAGAGACACCCCAGCAGAGGAGCTTGGAAAAGCAGCCTTCTCTCTAGATCAGCACCCTCTGTCACCAGGGCAGCTACAGCCCTCGAAAACTCTCCAACTTTAATGGCTTTATGCTGCTTGGAAGCACAAGCTTCCACCTGAGGACAGTAAATCCCACCACTCTTGTTCCCTTCACCACAGCTCCTTTTGCTGTGCTCTTAGGACAACTTCATCACTGCCTCCCCTTCTGTCTGGATCCCTTTCTGAAATACTCTGGGAAGGAGATTTTTCAGCCGAGCCTCCCATTCTCCTGGAAGGGTCTTGAGTATGCTATTTGCCTGCTCTGCTCTGCTTTTCTAAGAGTTCTTCTTCAGGCATCTAATTGTTTCTTCCTTTGTTAATTCTTTCCCCACCAAGCTGGAGGGCAGTGTCAGGGAAGGAACCAGGATTTGCTTGCAAGGCAAGTTGAAAACCTGTGCTTTGGCAGACTTAATTCTGCAGACTGTGCTCATACAAAGTCTCACGGTGCTTCTGAAAGGGTTCTGTGGCATGACAAGAAGCAAGCCTTGTTACAGCAAGAGAATAACCATGCTTTAAAGGTTACTGATCCATCTACGTAAGACAGAGAAGCAGTTTGGAGAATGACGTATGTGTTAAGTTAGGATTTGGTAAATAACTGTGTCCAGTGCATTGGAGCAGCACACTGGCTCTTATGGTAACATTTATGGAGCTGTTTTAGTGCTGCCAGCAGTGCAGTTGTGTAAAATCGGTCAGACCAAAAGAAGCAGCCTGTGATGTGAGGTCTGGCCTAGGAAGGTAATGCCCTGTACCAGCAGACACAGAGCGCTGGCCGTAGGAGTCCTCTTGGATTGCTTGTCCCCAGGTGAAAAGCCTGCAGCCAACTGACACATCTGGAAAAGCTGAATTTACTGGGTTTTCTATTTATTTCTTTTCCTGACCAACAGACAAGATCGTAGGGCTTATCTAACAGCGATCCCCATGATAGGCTTATTACAACTCTGGCAACTCATGAAAAAAATATATCGCATAATGGAGGCTTTGGGAACCAGGATGGTCTGAACCACCCAAAGACGAGGAGATTTCTGCCAGGCCCCACCTGAGCTCATCTCCTGGCTCTCTGCATGGCCATGGGCAGGTTGTTTCACCTTTCTGCCCCCATTCCTTATTCTATAGGCTGGAGGGAAGTGATGCCTCCCATGTGGGCTGTTGGAAGGATCCGGTGGATAACAAGCCACGTTTTCTTCTGGTACTGGCGACTGCCAGAGCTGCGCAGAGCTGCAGTCGTGCCCAGCATCAGGACAGGATGGGGATGATGTGAAGCTGCTGGACGTGCAGCAATTCGCTGCCTGCCCAGAGCACAGATGTACCAAAGCATAGTGGAAACTTGCCCACTTTCTGGTCCAGGTCCAAAGTTGTATCTTCACTGACATAAAAAACCATAATGATGTGGTTGTTAATAGCAGAAAGCCTAGGAAATAAAGACAATGAGACATCCAGTTGTATAAAGTTTCTCTTAACCCTGCAGAAGAACAAGAAAGGAGGAGAGGACATTTAACGCTAAACAGCATCTTCATGGTGCCTGAGAACCAGAGATGCGTAGCTAAATTGGAGGTAATTTAGAGAAGAGCAACACAAATGATTAAAAGACTGAAGGAATTGATGTGAGAAAAAAAAGATTAAAAGATGTGAATATGCATGACTTGGCCTAATGACAGTTGAAGAGGGATAAACATCTACAAGTGTTTGAAGCCCCAAGGAAAGGAGTTGCCTGGAAGGATGGAAGGAGTGTAACAATAGCAAGGACCACTGGAATGAATTTGAGACCAAGCAAATTAGTCCAAGCAAACACAAAGCCCACCTGAAAGCCCCGTGTCTGTCAGTGAGGATAAGGAAAGGTGATGGAGAAAGAAGGAGAGGATTTATGTCAGAATTGTTACAAATGCCAATAAGCTGTATTTTGGCAGTGACGGCGAATGGCACTTTGGACACAATATCCTACAGAGGAAAAGGGGTCAGTAACTGTAAGAGAGATGGTCAAGATCCCTGGTCTGTGGTTGAGCTGTCAAAATGGTAGGCAAATTTCTCAGGCACATTTTCAAGAATTTCCAAAGTTACACGGAAGAGCATCTTGCTCCAAGAAGATGGAGAATGTGACAAGGAATGAGCACAACTCCAAGCCTGCTCTGTAGCAAGGGGGAGGCTATGATATGTTCAGATGCTGATACCCAATACCAGCATGTAAACTTCAACAGGTTCATCATAATATGAAATTAATTGATCAATCAATGTACTTAAGTCATTAACCTTCAGAAAGGCAGTGCTGGAACAAGCATGAAAAGGAAGCTTACAAGGGATCCTAAGTGAATTAGGCACTAGCACTCAGTTACAGTTCAATTAGGCTCCTTTGAAAAGCCCAGACTACCCTGATGCTTTGAAATCCATTTGTGGGAAGAGCAGACAAATTCAAAAAGATGCCATAATGAAAGTGCAAGAAGCTCCAATTTCTCTGAAAGGGAAAAACACAAGGGATGAACAGTAACCCCTGTGATTTCCCAGGGACAGGCTGCTCAAAGAACTTGGATTTAAATGAGGTTTTTTGCAGACACACTCAGAGCCTGCACAGGCTTAGAGAGCCAGAAGAAAAGGCAGCAGCGGAAGCAGAATCAGTGCAGGAACATGCCCTTAGCTATATACTGGAGGAAGAAACTGCACTAAATAAAAAAAAAAAAGAAAAAGAGGATTCAGGTGACATCAGCAGTTCCTCCAATCCCTCCTGTACTAAACTTTTAACTTTTTTTAAAGGGATACCCTTGACCAAAAACCTACTGAATTATTTCTTTGAAGTTTAAATTGGCTTGCTGAGCTCCCTTGTCTCTGAGTCTCTTTCAGTTGTGGTTCTTCCAACACATTTACCTATTTCTTACAAAGTATTTCTCACAAAGTACTTCTCTTCTGTTACTGCAGCAGTGGCCTTACAAAGGCACACGTATGCAGCCCCTCACACGTGCTCGCTTGGGTTGCCTTGTGCTGCGCGTGGCCCCAGCGCTTGGGATGGCCCTCCCAAAACAAAACCATTGTACTCCGGCAGCAAGAAGCATTTTGGAGAACTGCTGCACATGGATTCATGTGTCAGTGCATTGTAGGGGTGGATATATCAGGAGTTTACTTGGGTTTATGAGAGATTTTACAGGTTTCAGCCATTTTGTTGTTGTCAGCGTGCTTTTGTGGTGCGTCTCTGTGCATACAGGTGTTCGAATAGCTGGCTGCCCACGAACAAAAGAAACACCACTCACCTCTCTGGTAACCTGTGGGGAAAACAGGGGGGTTTATTTGGTAGTTTTTTCAGTAAAATGGAGATTACATGGTAAATGTGAAGCTTTCTTAAGCCTCAGTGTCAGGTAAATTCCAAGTATGGTGGAAAAATGATTTATCTCCCTGCATATTTTAAAATCTCTCCTCATATTACCGCTAGAGATACCTGTCTGTGGGCTGCTTCGCAGACAGTTCGGAGGAGAGGGCAGCAGTTCGCTTCATGCGGCACTGATGACATTCCGGTGGTTAGTCAGCTGTGCTGCCGTAAAGATGTCACGTTGAAACCTTATTTCAGGAAGACAGAATGGCTGCTCTTTCCTTCTTGCTAGGCACAAGATTTATGCACGTGGCATCCCACCACTGAGACACCGGCTGAACCCAGCACCTGCGAACCAGATTTTCTGCCACATGATTATCTCATGATAATTATGGGGCTGTCAGCTGACATGCTACCAAGCCTTTTGCTTTGATCTGAAGGCAGCATTGCAATTCCAAGAAGTCAGTAAGAGTGATTAATAAATATACCAAGTGCTCCAGAGAGCTTAGGTTGGGCTTGGATGCAACCTTGGGTGTAGGAATATGCAACAGGTTGCTGGAAATGCAGATCGTCTTTGTAATACCCAGGGGTAAGAGGTATCAAAGCAAGTCCCTCTCAACAACTACCTGCAAGGCAGTTGCAGAGATGTCAGGGTTGGTCTCTTCTCTCGGTGATCAAGCAATAGGATGAGAGGAAATGGCTTAAAATTGCACCATTGGAGATTTAGGTTAGATATCAGGAAGAATTTATTTACTGAAAGGGTTGTCAGGCATTGGAACAGGCTGCCCAGGGACATGGTGGAGTCACCATCCCTGGAGGTATTTAAAAGGCGTATGGATGAAGTCCTTAAGGACATGATCTAGAGGTGGACTAGTCAGGGTTAGGCAGGGGTTGGACTCGATGATCTAAAGGGTCTCTTCCAACCCAGGTCATTCTGTGATTCTGTGATTGTCAAATAGCAGGGCAGCGCCATGAAAAGCCAGCCCAAAAAGGCGTATTTCTGAGAACAGCATAGCAGTGCACCAACACCTTTGGTTTTCCCAAACCAGTCAGCTCCCTGCTCGGCTGGTACTTGGAAACTCCAGCCCAGCAATTTTTGGAATATCAGGTTGAGTAGCCTGCTGGGGAAGCCCTGCCTAGCCTGGACCGGTTGTGGGGAGGGACCACTCATGTTGCCACTCCAGTGCACCATCATGCTTGGCCACCATGCCACATTCCCAGCCATCACTGTAGGCAGAGCCAGTTGGGCAATTCATTACCTGGCCGCACGTAGACATCAAAGGCTAGCATCTACTGTTCTCAGTGGTTGGGTGTTTTTTTATTAACTAGTGTGCCCTCTTCTCATCTGAAGGATGTTTATGCAGTGATGATGCTACTTCAGATCTGCCCCCTATCCATCCAACTAATGCCTTGCTGCATTTCTCAGATCAGGCCGCTGCAAGAGCCTCAACCCAAGGTTTATGTGAGATGACACCTCTCCTTTGTTACTCACAGATGAATCGAATATATCCCTACTCCATAATGTTTTTAAAGATTCTCTTGGAATTACACATAAAGAGCTGACACAGCAGTTTGTTGGAGCAAGCCCCCGTGATAATGTGGGTAATCTAACTTCTGCACTTGTAGTTCTAACCGAGGCCTGTTTCTATAGGCAGATAGCACAAAGGGTCCTTTGTCAGAACAACAGTAACCTAGAGAGACACATGAGTTACAAGGCACAAGGGAAACATTATTTTAACCTCTCTGGGCAATACTTCAAAAATGTTAAAAATCTTGAGAGCTTTCCAGTGTAGCATTTAAGGAGCAAGAAATTTGACTCTTGTCACAGTAAATGTATTTCCTTTCGAAACTAACTGCGTACTCTTGTAGCCCAAGTCTATGCAGGGGCACATTGAGAGTCCTTTCAGAGAATACCTGTGAGGGTTTTACTGGATTAGAGGTTTGAGAATAAAAAGGTTATTTTTAATGTGATACTGAAGAAGGTTTTATAAGTGAGACTTAGAAGATATCAGGACAAACCCCACTTGCAAGGAAGCATTCATAATACTGATATAATTAGTAGGACAATAAATGTCACAAAAAAGTATAGCAAAGTAAATGTCCTCACTCAAACTACCAGCCAGGAACAACAAGACACATCCTACTGATCTGTAATCTGTTTTGCTGCAGCTCTGGCCTGCCTACCAAGATGGAAGTAACTTAGGTATGAACAGATTACTGGGGAAAGGTTGGAGAGGGTCAACTTCAAGGTGTAGCAGATCGTGTTGATCACATATTCCTCTGAGTTAAGGCTGACCCAATGATAACACGCAGGCTTCTTCCTAGTGAGATCGCAACCTTCCCAAGACGGCGCCCAGGGCAAATAGAGGTGAGAATTAATCACCCTTCAGTTTGGGTTGACATCTGGTTGCAGACATCCCAATGTGGCATGGTCTGAGTCACACGCTCCCCCTCCCAGAGCTGATGGCTCACAGTTTTAGGCCAGAAGGGGACACTGATAGCTCTGTTTTCACTGGTGCGTGATGCAGCCGCTCAGCTCAGATTGCCCCAGGGACTGTGTTAAGTGTGTTGACAAAATCTCTATTAATTATAACATAAGCTTACACATGTCTCGCTGACAAGCAAATACTTGCTTGCGTGTACCTAGTTAGATGCCTGAATCTAGAGCTGAATGTCTCCCCAAAAATGTTTAGGTGATTAAGAAGATACAAGATCTCCTAAGATTTTTCTTTCCCTGTTATTTATGAAAGGCACTTGTGATTGCAGGCTGAAGACCTTGCTTTCTGTTCAGCCCCCAAAATCAGCATCAGTGAAACAGGTGCCTTGAAGTAGGCCAGATAGCATCTCTCAAAAGTCGCTACTCTACCATGTCCCCAGTGGAGGTCCAAAAGGCTTTTGGCAGGTGGTAGCAGTGCCCTGGCTCCTGTAGGATCAGGCCAACAGTGAACGGCACAGCAGGGGTATCCGGCAGCATCACCACTGCAAGGAGTCTATGGACAAGATCTTCTGCTGGTGCAAAACCCAAGCAGCTCCCATCATCCGACACAAGCTGTGCTGAGGTTCATGTCGCCTGAGAAACCAGTCCTGACAGTCTTCAAAAACTTCCCTAGCATTTTAAGCAATAAATTCATTAGACTTTTACATAATGGTGTCCATTTTCAAGGAGCTGAGGCATGGTCTCCCATGTCTATGAGTTGATAACTCACAGTTTTAGACTAGAAGGGGCATTAATATTCTCTGCTTCACCCCAGAGTGTGATGCAGGTTGTAGAGTAGTTGCAAGCGATTCCCAGCAAAAACCTGAGAAATATTTCTGCTTGTCCAGCCAGCACCCACAGCTGAGTAGCAAGAAGAAAATGCCCCCAGAGTTACAGGCTTAAAATGCAACTCTAGGGACCAGAGGTTGCTGTCTTCTGGATTTGGCAACATGCCTTGTGCAGGTATTCTGCTGCTTTAATAAAAACCAGCAACATCAGTAAGTGTGGTAGATATTTCATAGCTGTAGAAGGAACAACGGAAAGACAAGAGAGAATGGAGAGCAAATAACAGATGGTAAGGAGGTTGAAATGCTTTATGGTGCTTATTCCAGTCTTAAATGAAAGGGATAATAGTAACAGGATATTTAGTACAATCATAGCTAACAGAGCTAGGAAGCCTTCATAAGGGAGAATCCCAAAGAAAAAGGCTGCTGATTGCTTAAATCACTTGAATATTCTTAAATCAGTGAGGCTAAATGAAATTCACCCTCGACTGTAGTGCTTAAAAGAGCCGGTGCGAAAAGCCATTGGTTTATAAAAACCTCTCCTGTCTTCTAGAGACGCTGCGATGGTACATACTCTTCAAATCCCTTGGTGAAAAACACTGCGATTATATGTACCCTTAATGCCATCAGCGACAAGCTCGAGTTGCGACTGCGCACAGTCATGCACACACACACACACACACACACACACACAGTTTTTTCTAGTCGTTTGAGCAAAAAGGAAGAATAGGAGTGAAAAGTGACATCGGTTTTGATATGTGACATTAACTTTCAAGCTGATGAAAGGGAGCAACATGTTCTAATTATTATTCCCCTTCAAAATAAGCCACAAGCTCAGACAAAAGAGGAAGCCGGGGGGGTGGGGTGGAAATCCAGGAGAGAAACAGAATCACATTTTCTCACTTATCTAATTAAAGCAAGGTGGGCGAGCGAGAAGGAGAGCTCGCTGTGCCCAGGCAGAGGCACTGCCCCGTTTATTCTGGGAAAGGAGGGAGATGAAGGAGGTCACTCTGCTGGGCCCATGGGAATCGTCCATCCCTGCCAAAGGGCAGCTCCCTTCCCAGTGCTAATTCATGCTCAACTTTGGTACATCGTGGTGCCAGTCAAACCCTGTGTCCTGATTTAGTGGCACAACAGTTGTGCCTGTGTTTTGTGCTGCTTCATGTTACCGCTGCTTCCAGGTACCTGCCTCCAGAGCATCAGAGGCAGAGCTCCTGTGTCCCACTGCACCAGGGAAGGTGCTGGTTCCGTTCTACACTCCATATATTTTACTAATTTAGTTAAACTGCCCTTTAGCAATTTGTACTGTTTCCTAAGCTGACTGTAGTGGGGATTAACCTCCCCACCACTCGTCCCCAATATACCCACTATCCGCATTATTCCCGTGTCCCCATGCCACGTTTCATCTTGGCTCCCATGTAAGGTTAAACGCCCCCAACCTTCTTAAAAAAAGCACTTCCTGAAATCAGAGCTTTGCCACCCACTGCCATATGTCCACTGCTCCCTCTCCTACAAGGTACCGTTTAATGACATTAAGGTATCTGCAGCCAAGTGCCTGACATTTATGACTCTGGGGAAGAGGAGCAGCCGTTTTACCTTCTAGAAAGTGCCTTAGAAATGGGTTTCAGGAAATGGAAAAGAGACAAGTGTCTTCTTTTCTGTTTTGGAGGCTGATGAAGTGAGCTCAAGCCCTCCTCAGCCCTGCACCATGCCGGAGGTAACAGTGAGGAGCCATGGACTCGCCGCTCACATGGGATTTTTCCAGAAAATGAGTGCTGTCATTTTTTCTGTGCCTTTTGCATCACTTTTTCATTACCAGACCACAATTTTGGGCTGTACCTAAATTTGCTGGCACTGGTGCCAAGGAGGTCTGGTGAGCAGGGGCCTGAGACCCTGGTCATCTCCCTGCTACTGGGTAGGGTCCAGCTCTCCGTGGGTGGTCGCATCCTCACTTTGAGCTTGCACAAGGTTGACACGGCTCTCTGACAGGAGAGCGATGCAAATTGCTCTCAGGAGGAGAAACCCTGTTTTGCTCCTAAATGAAGCCTGCTGCTTCAATTTGGGTGTGGAAAGGGGAAGCCCTGGAAGCAGTCCCAGGTGCCAGTGCCTCCTCACCTGCCTGGCCAGCCCGGTAGCTGGCTCAGGCTGCATCCCTGCCCTCCCATCTTGCTGTACCCTGCCCCATTGCCATCCCTGCTCCTGCTATGACTTGGCTCTCAGGGACAGGCACGCTGCTGAGAAAGAAAGTGAGAGCCAAGTAGCTTCTGGAAGACCGGAGGCATCTGCAGGCCAACAGATGCTGCTGGCACCCAGCGTTTCTCAGGACCAGTTGCACGGACCTCAGGAATATTTATTTGCATCCTGGCCTCAATCCCAGTTGGGATCTTAGGATGCTGCCACTATATGAATATTTATTACAATGGATGATTATCTTTTCTAGCTGCACACCCTTAGTTTGCATCCTGTTTGTGTGCATTGCTCCTCAAGAACCGTGTTTTCCTATTGCTCTGCTTTTTGCTGTACTCTTGCGCTGCATTGTGATATAACCAATTGTATATAAAAAGAATAATCTGGGGATAGACTCTTGGTTTCTCGATTGCAGTTTTCTCTCTTGGGGTTTTGTTCTCCTTTAAGCTGCGTTCAGTGACAGCTTCATTTGCTCAGATGTCCTTTGCCCTCCGAGGTTTAATGTATTTATTTAGAAGATGAAACTTAACTGTCAGTATTTGTATAGCACCCTCTGGAGTCTGACTTCCCCAAAAATCTAGAAGTACATGATTTGTTTCACCAACAAAGAAACCCCGTTCATTAAAAGTTTTTTTAGCAAATTGGCTGGTAGTGCTGATTCTCTGCCATTGCAGCTGTAGAAATCCACCCAATTTTACCGGCTTTTGTTTCCCATTTATGGTGCCAGAAAAATGCTTGCTTTGGAGGCTTTTTTACAGTGCAGCAGCCGTGCTCACGTTTCAAGGTTAATTCAGAAAACTCAAAAGCTTACTCCGTGTCTCCAGTGCACGAGGTGTTACATTCAGCCTGAGTTCAGGATGAGCTTTTATTTCAAAAATCCCTCTGTCCAGTGCTACATAACAAGAGTTGCCACCTTTAGAAGATTTATTTTCAGGACCAAAACCAGCCTGGGTCGAGGAGCACTGAAGGCTGCGTTGTCTCTGTCACACCCAATTGCTGTGCAGGGTTTGTACACAGCGTCCATGGCAAGCATCTTACCAGGGTGGGTGACAGGGTATGGTTTGCAGGGAAGGCAGCAGAGATGCCGAGTGTCCAAACTCCAGCAGGAAGGCTGCAGTGTTTTATTATTTCCCCCCCTGCAGTACGCCGCAGAGTTGCTGGCAGTGGTGCGTCTTCCTTTCATCCATCCCAGCTATCTGCTAAACGTTGTCGACAACGAGGAGTTGATAAAGTCTTCGGAGGCTTGCCGGGATCTAGTGAATGAAGCCAAACGTTATCACATGTTGCCGCACGCCCGACAAGAGATGCAGACGCCGAGGACCCGGCCCAGGCTCTCTGCAGGTAAAGCAAAACTTCCTTCAGTGACACCAGCTCTCTGGTCCCACAGTTCCCAGCCTGGCCAGGACATGTCCAGGGATGGGACATGGACCTGGGCTCCTTCCCTTCCACACCAATATGCGGAAGAACTTCTTCACGGTGAGGATGACAGAGCCCTGGCACAGGCTGCCCAGGGAGGTTGTGGAGTCTCCTTCTCTGGAGATATTCAAGACCTGTCTGGACACCTACCCGTGCGACCTGTCCTAGGGAACCTGCTTTGACAGGGGGGTTTGGCTTGATGACCTCTTGAGGTCCCTTCAACCTACAATTCTGTAATTTAAGCTCAATTTTCCATTTCTGCTTTGCTTGAAATTTAGGAGCCTCTCACAATGAATGTTTAGATGTGTGCTCCTGAAACTAGATTTAAAAGAATCTAATTACTAGCTTTGGCAGACTGTGACATGCATCTGTTGTCCTGAAAATGAGCCCCTTGACCTCCAATCCTTGGTTTCTCTAGCTGCAAAAACAGGTGAATAATTTACTTCTCCACCATTCAGGGGAGGATCGGACTAATATTCATAAAACAGCTTCACTTTCACAGCACTATGTAAATATATGATTTTTCAGACCATGAGCCTTACAGTACCAGTTGAGGCTGTTGGCTGCCTCCAAAACAAATTGATCACACATGTTATATTCCCTTTTAAAAACCCGGCAGCTATGGAGAGACGTGCTGCTTCAAGAAGTTTCTCACCTGAGGAATGCATACATTTTCCTTTTTGGAAAAATACATGAAAAAATCCCAAGTGCCCAACTCACCAGCAGACCCTGTATCACAGTAGTGTGAGAAATACCCTAAATATTTGCTGAACAGAGAGTGGTGCAAGTATCGTGTAGGAGCACTGCATCCAAGAAGGAGTCGGATGAAACAGGTGAACTGTTTTAACGTGCTCCCTGTACCTCTGCATCCCTTAAGGACAATCACAAAGCCCAGAAAAACTTCCCGTTGCTGCCACTGATGCTAATGTGGCACGGAGATGGCATATCAAACCACGGCATTTGCAGCTTCTGGAGACTGCCTCATCAAGACACCTTTCAGAAGGATGAAATGTAGAGGACTTTCAATAACAATCTACCCTAAAAAGTCTTTCATTGAAGATGACTGATGGTGCGATGTTTGAAGGGATTTTTTTTTTTTGAAAAGTGCTTATTTTATGTATATAAAATTGTAGGTGTAATATGAACCATTTCCAGAAGCTTGTTGATGAGGGAAAAGTGATTCTCTCGGGGTAAGAGAGGGTGATTATAGTTTTTTTAGGTCAGAGTCTAATTATATAGAATCATGTTATTTTGCATATCAACGGCATTCATGCAGTCACAAAGGATCTCTAAACACCCTTTGTGGACTCGCCGCAGCATGTCACATGCCCTCTCGAGGTCATTGATTATAATCAAGTTATGTCTTACACAGGTGATTAGATTTTCTGGTGTGGCGCAAAAATAATGATCTCTTGTTACTGAGAAATATTTATTTAAAACTCTACGGCACTTTAGCTTAATAACTTTTAAGAGAGCAACCTTGCTTGAATGACACAAATATATTTTTTGAAAACATTAATGAAGAATGACGATAGCCCCTTACTCTCAAGACACGTTTCTCTCCACTGCAGCTCCTAATCGCACTTGCTGGCAGTCTCACTTCTGTGCTGCCGACCCCCCTGCCTGCGCTCACTTCACAGAATCACTAGGTTGGAAAAGACCTTTAAGATCATCGAGTCCAACCATTCCTGTCCTATGCTAAACCATATCCCTAAGTACCTCATCTACCCAATTTTTAAACACATCCAGGGATGGTGACTCAACCCGCTCCCTGGACAGCCTATTCCAGTGCCCAGTAACCCTTTCAGTGAAGAATTTTTTCCTAACATCTAATTTGACCCTGCCCTGGTGCAGCTTTGTGCCATTTCCCCTTGTCCTGTCTCCTGTCACCTGGCTGAAGAGACCATCACCCCCCTCTCCACAACCTCCCTTCAGGTAATCGTAGGTGGTGATAAGGTCTCCACTCAGCCTCCTCTTGTCTCCAGGCTGGACATTGTAACACATCACAGCAATGGTTTTGGCTGTGAGCATGGCTCCCAAAATGGCAATTCCTTCCAGCTTGTGGCCTCATGGTCCTGCTTCTGGGCCTACCTCTCCTGGCAATACATTGCACTTGATCTTACAGTTGCCACAGAAATATTTTTAATACTTCTGCTAAATGCTAAATCCCAACTTTCCCCAGCATTTGACTCCCGAGGCCAGAAAATGTCCCATGAGATGCAGTTAAATTGCAACTCATAATTCCAGGGATGAGTCCGGAGTGATGCTCAGATCAGTTTTGACTCAGCTCTGGTTGTACAGTAGAAGAGAAACTCAGAGATGGGGATTGCAAAAGTTTTGTCTGTTTGCACAAACAGAGAATTCGGCTTGCTGTACACCCTACGTGTTTTGGGGGAGCTGTTCAAGCACAGATAAATCTCAATTTAAAACTATATTAGGGCAAGGGCTGTCTCCATCACGTTTCCTAGCACCTAGTACACACAAAAAAACCCTGATCCACAGCTTCAGCACATGTTATCTATATCTGGAAATCCTGCTTTCCCTGAGAAAACCACACAAAAAACCCCAAGAAAATGGTATGTTCATAGAGCACATGGAGGATAAAGAACCATATCCATAGCCTAAATGTCCTCCAGATACTAGCTTTTAATGCGAGATCAGCTTCTTCAGGTTAAATTCCAATAATCCTTTCCCTGGATAATGGCCAAGCTCCAAAGTTATCACAATTCTTAACAAAATTCCTATTTCCTTTAGTGCAACAGAAATCTGTTACATGCAGGTTTCACCCAAAGACTGTGGAAGTCAATGGGCATCTTTACACACAAAAGACCTTTTTATTTCTCTCCCCTTCAGATCTTTCCCAGATGGCATGCTCCCTCCCAACTCCTCTAAAGCATGTTCATAGTGTCGTTCCTCACCAACCACTCTCGCCCCCGACACACGCTCCCTCTTTTGTCACCCTTCCTGGTTTGATTGCACAGTCTGAAGCAGATTTATATACGATTCATTCAGATTACTCTGCTGAATGTTTTCTGATAGGCTCCTGCCTGCTTGAGAGATGTCACTTTTTTCTAATGTTATTTTTCATTTTTAAATCCTAGGTGTAGCCGAGGTAATAGTCTTAGTTGGGGGTCGTCAGATGATTGGTATGAATCAACGTGCTTTAACAGCAGTCACGTGCTTAAATCCCCAAAACAACAAGTGGTACCCGTTGGCCAGCCTGCCCTTCTATGACCGGGAGTTTTTCAGTGTGGTCAGCGCTGGGGACAACATCTATCTCTCAGGTAAGCAGCAGATTTCATCAAATCATGGAACAGTTTTGGCCAGAAGGGACCTTTAAAGATCACCTAGTCCAAGACTCCTGCCCTGGGCAAGGACATTTTCAATTAGATCAGGTTGCTCCATCCACCCTGACCTTGAACACTTCGAGGGATGGGGCATTCACAACTTCTCTGGGCAACCAATGTCTCACCACCTTTGTCAGAAAAAAAAAATTCTCCCTTATTTCCATCTAAATCTGCCTTCTTCCAGTTTAAAACTGTAACCTCTGGTCCTTTCACTACAGGCCCTGGTAAAAAGCCTCCCTCCATCTTACACACCCCCTTTATATATTGAAAAGCCTCAATAAGGTCTTCTTGGAGTCCTCTCCAAGCTGAAGCCAAACTCTCTGTCTCTTTCCTATGGATAAGTGCTCCACCCCTTAGATCATCTTAGTGGCCTCATTTGGACTCACTCCAACAGCTCCATGTCCTTTTTGTACTGGGGACCCCGGAGCTGGATGCAGTACTCCAGGTGGGGTCTGACCAGAGCAGAGGGGCAGAATCCCCTCCCTTGACCTGCTGGCCACACTGGTTGTGATGCAGCCCAGGATACAATTTGCCTTCCGAGCTGCAGATGCACATTGCTGGCTTATGTCAAATTTTTCATCACGAGTGTCCCTCAATCATTCTTCTCAAGGCTGCTCTCAAACCATTCACCCCCCAGATATACTTGGCTTGGAGAAAAGTTTCCTCCTTACAATGTAGGCAGCACAAAGCCACGCAGGATTTTTACCCTACTGCTCCTGGGAAGGAAAAAAAGAAGACCAGTGGGAGGGAGGTTGGGAGAGAAGAATTTCCCTGCTTTTATCATTCTCCATTCCTCTGCAGCGTTAACATTCTCTCATAGCAGTGAACAGCAATATTTTGCAGTTACAACTTGAAAACAGGTCTGACAACCATCAAGCATGCAAAGAGGCTTCACTGCCATAGAGGCACAATTTAAAATACTGGCTGTAGTTCAGTCTAAATGGTGGGTTATGGAATTCAAGACAGACAGGCTGAACGGCTGAATATGTGACCTACACTTACAGTATTTGCTTACAGGAGCATTCATGTTCTGTACTCGTTGTTGAGACCTCTCTTTTGACAGTAGTCACTAGCCCTATAATCTTCTTAGTTTCAATGAAACTGAGACCACACTCCTTGAAAGGCTTTAACTCCCAAAGTAGCTGTCCACACTGTGCCCGCAGCATCGCGGCGCCTGGCTTTCTGCAGTCTGGTGGTACCTCTGCTTGGCTGGAGGGAGAAAAGCAGTTCCCACCAGGCGATGTGAGGATGCTCCAATGGCAGCTGGGTGGAGGTTTGATGATAAAAAGAGGAGCCCAGGGCAGGGAAGTGCGGATGTTTGCGATCTGAGGAGGTAGATGGGAGCGCAGATGCACCAGGCACTATCAGTAAGGGATTACAGCTGTTGCCTTTCCATTGCCGAGCTCCTGTGCTGCATTTTCTGCAGCAAATTGCTGCCTGTGCTGTTAAATTCTATTAATACAGCAGAGAGGCCCTAAGGATTGATTGGAAATTATTTCTTGATGGGTTTTTGCCCGTGCTTGTTTTGTGCTAGAGCGAAAGCGTTCTGTGGAGACTTCGGTGTGATGCTGGGTTTTAGTTATTCTTAGCTGAGCTACTTTCCAATATGTAGAGCCATTCTAGGCTGTGCCATACCTGCTAACACAAGCCATTGAATCCTAAATTCAAAGTTTACATCAGCTCTTTCCCTTGAACCTGGATGAGCCACCTGGTTGTATTCAGTGGATGCGGTAGGAGAGCTGGAAGTCCCTCATGGCTGGAAGCACAGATGGGTGTTGGTGGATATTTTGCTTTGCTCAAACTTAGGAGGCATAGGAAAGAGGGGAGGGGAACTGACAGGAGTGAGAATGAACCCCTGCAAGCTCCAAGTACTGGACCCTGCATAGCATGGGTTTGGAGAGCAAAATCCCAAGGAGGAAGCCTGGCTTTCTCATTAAACCACAGAACCGAATCTAGTTTCTTTTCCTGGCTCGACCACTGACTCCTAGTGTGGTCTTAAGTAAATCATTTCACGTCTTTTTGCTCCAAAACGGGGATAGTAAGGCACCCACTCAGTGGCTACCTTGGAAGCTTCAGTTGGAAGTTGAAAAATGACCAATAGAAATATTTCACCGGAGCATCTTGAACTGTTTTACAGGAGTGGTGCAGCTGGTTCTTTCCAGTATCAGCAAATGAAAATAAATAAGAGGTTTATCCCAGAAAATTAGGCATTAAGCCTACAGTGCAAGCACTGACTTTATTCTGCCCATGTGTGTTGCCTCAATCCATCACTGTGTTAAGCATTTTAGATTTCAGCCTGGCCCGTGTCTTGCAAGCCAAGATAGGTTCTGCTTCCTGACACCTTCTTGCAAGTGTTGCAGTAATTTAAGAGACTGGAAGTTATTTATGAACACCAAAAAGGGTCTATCCCCTTATGTACGTGTCCCTCGTAGTCTGACATCTTGATTTCTTTATGTCATCTTATTAAAAAAAAAAAACCCAGCCTTTGGGGCACATGAATAAATGACACAGATATGCATCATAGGAACAGATGCTCAGCATTGAGGGTGATTTATTTTAATTAGTCAAATGTCATTTGAAGAGTTTTTTACTTTGTAACTGGCTTTGATTGCTGTGTGCAGAGCTGGATCTCACGTAACTCTCCCCTTTCCTTTCCCTCGCCCGCACGTCGGTGCCAGGCGGCATGGAGTCTGGTGTCACACTCGCTGACGTCTGGTGCTACATGTCCTTGCTCGATAACTGGAACCTCGTGTCCCGCATGACAGTCCCAAGGTGTCGACATAACAGTCTGGTGTACGATGGCAAAATTTATACCATTGGAGGGGTTGGTGTGGCAGGCAACGTTGACCATGTGGAAAGGTAAGAAAAAGAAAACCCAAACCCCCAAATCATTTAGTTTGCTAGAGCTTTTTCTTCATGCTATGCTAAAGGATCTCTTCCCTTCTAAAGGACACCTCAGAGGGTCTGTGTGTGTTAAAATAAGCTTTTCTAGCAGCTAAGAAAGGAGGGAACTATGCAGGATTAGATTTCTTTTTAAAGCCTCAGTGGAAAGCATTGTTTCAAAACCAAAGACAAAAGCTGCCAGTTTGTTTGCTGGTTTGCTCAGAGGAGGGAAGAGAGGAATTAAGCTTCTTTGGACACTTTATACAGATTATACAATGAACTAATAAACTTCCTTTGCATTTAGTACTGATTAAATTCTTTACAGGTCACAATAATCCTTTTTCTTTCTTTCTTTTGTTTTTTAAACCCAAAATAAAGCAACGGCAAAGTAAGTTTTTCACATGCGCCCTCCTGGTAAAGCACCTCAGCCCTGACCTGGCTGGAAGGAAAATCCTCCCTTTGGTGGTCTTGGCCTGGGGCTGGGACCTGCCAAGTTCTGAGTAAAACAACCCATAAATGAAACCAGTTTTGAACTCCTGGCTGAGAGAGGCTGAATAGAGGATGGGAGAGAATGGAAATTTCTCTTTTCAAGAAGACTCCGGATACAAAAGTTTCCTCACTTGGAACTTAAAAAAAAAAAAAAGAAAAAGGAACAAAAGCACAAAAGAAACATTTCACGAAGTAGAATCCCAAAACCAACTAATTTCATGTCAACCATAGCATCCAATACAAGCATAAATTTTATATGCATATGAATGTTTTCATTAATAGATAGAAGCCACTTTGAAATGCAGCATATAAGAATATGCTGTTCCAAACAGATCAATACAGCCTTACCCAGATGCTTTGAAATGCATTGTGACGATCTATTAATGATGCATTTTTTGTGAAATGTTTTTCCTCTGTGAATCTGGCAACCACAACTCTGAGGGTTTTTTTCCATTGCTGAATTCGAATACTTCTTCAGCAACATTTCGAAGCAGGCGATTCCCAGCAAAAATTGCTTTAATAGGTGAGACCAAAAAAAAATGGGGTAGGTCATTAAGGAAGATTTGCAAAAGAAAAGAAAGAACATTTTTCAGAAGGACCAAAGATGCTTTCAATCTCTCATTTCTTCAGTTTAGTGCTGCAACATTTATGTTCCATTTATACAGGGGATGTTTATTTTTTCAGTTAAGTAGATACCGTTAGGTGCCAAATACCAAAACACCTAGTGAAAAACAAATAATGTTTCAAAGCCAAACCCACAGGAAATTAGGAAATGCCAAAAAAAAATCAAGTTTACTCTTACGGATCAACTTTTCGCTACAATCTTTATTTGCATGAATGTAGCATGGGAGCGTTGGCGCCCTCCTTACCCTAAGCTTCAGGTGGGCACTGCCCTTCGGCCTGGCTTTGAAAAAAAAATTCACCGAGTTCCACAGAATTATTTTTTTTATTCTGATTTCTGAAAGTACTTGTCCCACAACTGAAGTGAGTGCATTTTTAATTAACAGAAATGCTTTTAAGAGCATGGGAGGGAGGGAGCCCTGGCTTTCATTCCATCTCTTTATCAAGAGGAACACAGAAATAATGCTATTACAGATACATGTCTTGATAGATGTTGTTGATTGAACTGTTGCTTTTAATTTTTCCTGGTCTTATTTCTTTCTCTGCTCTGATATTCATGGTCTCTAACAGAGTATCCAAAACATTGGTCAGCTTGCCACGAAGGACGTGACAACCTGCAAAGTCACACTCAGACCCTGTGTGAGAGCAGCCGTGCTGGTTTTAAGTCATAACAAGCCCACCAAGAGATTCCAGTGTGGCAGAGGAGCAGACTTCCTCCCTATCATTTCAGCACATGCTGTCTCAATAAGGATGTCCTGTCATGGGGATTTGCTGAACCCGTGGTTATAATTAATCTGCTATTGTCTGTGGAGTGACTTGTGAGACACAGCCATGGAAAAAGTACATCGTGGCCTCTTTTGGGTTATGCCAGGAAATGAGGGAGGTTTCGGGGATGTTTCCTTTTTTATTCTCCGTAATGGCAGAGGGGATGGCAGAAGCAAAGCATGGCATGGCTGAAGCTGTGCTTTTTGGAAAGGATGTGTCGGGGCCCAGTGTTAGAAATGCAGGCGACAAAAAGCCAACCCTCAGCTGTACGGAACAAAGTCAGGCCTGTTCAAACAAAAGCATTTCCCATTTGGACAAGGCTGGTAATTTGGGAAAGCACTCAGGAATTTAAATCACGGTATGTACAGAATCACAGAATGTTAGGAGTTGGAAGGGACCTCAAAAGATCATCTAGTCCAAACCCCTGCCAGAGCAGGATCACCCAGACTAAATCACACAGGAACACATCCAGGCAGGTGTGAATTTCTCCAGAGAAGGAGACTCCACAACCTCTATGGGCAGCCTGTCCCAGTGCTCTGTCACCCTCACAGTGAAAAAGTTCCTCCTTACATTCACATGGAACTTCCTATGCTCCAGCTTGTACCCCTTGTCCCTTGTCCTATCATTGGACATCCCTGAGAAGAGCCTGGCTCCATCTTCCTGACTCTCACCCTTTAAATATTTATAGACATTGATGAGGTTACCCCTCAGACTCCTCCAAGCTGAAGAGGCCCAGGTCCCTCAGCCTCTCCTCACAAGGAAGGTGTTCCACTCCCTTCATCATCTTGGTGGCCCTGCGCTGGGCTCTTTCAAGGAGTTCTATGTCCTTCTTGAACTGAGGGGCGCAGAACTGGACACAATATTAAAGGTTCGGTCTCACCAGGGCAGAGTAGAGGGGGAGAAGGACGTCTCTTGACCTACTAACCATCCCCCTTCTAATACACCCCAGGATGCTATTGGCCTTCTTGGCCATGAGGGCACATTGCTGGCTCATGGTCATCCTGCTGTCCCCCTGTTACCCACCCAGATGAACCGTGCCACCAATGTGACAAGGCCCTGGACACCCTCCCTTGTTTGGCCACCTACCACCTCACTCTGTGCACATGCAGCTTATCTTTCCCAACCATATTTTGTTTTCTGCTTGCTCAGCTAGCTCAAGCATGACCATGCCCGGCTTTGGCCAGGTTTCCGTGCCTTTCACTGGCTTGGTGGAGGGCACGTCTGCTGTCTGAAGTGATCTACCCTGACTTCACCAGCTAGAAGCCCCGGAACATGGAGACTACAGAGTGTCCTACTGCAGCAGGTCTTTGCAGATGGAGAAAATAACATTTTCTCCCAGTTTCCTTCTTGTTCTTCACCTGTATTTTCCTGGAATTCTTGTAATAATTCATCCTAAATGGTTAAAAACTTACAAAGGAGTTTATATTGCATTTTGGGTTTTTAAAAGCAGACGTCAGACCATACTAGCTGTAGATGCTGCCACCGGACTGCACCTAGTACATCTGCTGGCCATTAGAAAGCCTTAAAGCAAGGAGCACCACTGGCCTCCTTGTGAGTTATGGTTCTGGTGCGCCTCTCTGTGCTTTTGGTTGTGCCCCTGATGCTGAGGGTGCAGCCTCAACCAGAAATTTTTCAGCCTCTTAAATCAGTGGGTGTTTTCCCATCACCTTCAGCAGGGCTGAGATGTATTAATTTTTTTTTTACCCTTTATCTGCCATTTTTCTATAAAGAGGCAGGAAAAATCCCAGCTCAGTGGATAATACTACGGGACTATCACAAACAGACAAGTAGAAGCCATTCATTAGTCATCTTAAAGCAATATGCATGTGCCAGGGGGGTCTGAGTTATAAGTCCGTTTTTGTGCCTGTACATGGGTATATGTTCAGGGAGAGTGATGTTTGTGGAATGAGTGTTTAGGGAAATAACAGTGTGGCTGCAGTTCTCCATCAAGCCCCTCTGGCAAGTTTCTGTGTGACAGGGAGCGAGTCATTAGGTGTTAGGCGAGAGGGTATTACACTTTCTGTCTTCTTCTGAGATATGAGTTGAGTTGGGAGGCAGCGAAATGAAGTGGATCCACGAACTAGGGTTTTAGATAATGGATGAGCCCTGTAATATATGCAATTTGAGAGCCGAGAAGTCTGCGTATGCTGACAAGACAATGTATGTGACTAAAAGTGTGGAAATGTGGGTGCTTTGTGGTTATTATCTGTTTGAAGGACAGAAGAAGATGAATCCCCTTGACCTGACAGTGCTTTTACAATAGGGTTGTCTAAAAGTGGGAGATTACTTCAGCTGGCAGTGTGTACTTCGAAGATGGTCTCAAATATTCAATGTAAAGAATAATCTTTATAAGCTTTAGGAACCGCTTCAGAACCTACTCATTTATCGACATCTTAAGAAAATTAAATATATAGCCTTGTCCAAGGATAGTTTCTTAAGCCCCTCAGGAGAGTCAGAAGAAAATAAAAAAGGCAAAAAAATAGTAATCCATTAATGTGATTTTAAACAACATCTGAAGAGCAGATCAATATGACACTGTACAACTTTATTTTAAAGAGCAGCTTTCCCGCGAACAGAATTAAATAATGTATGAGAAACTGGAGGGTGCATGTCTCTAAGCGACTGACATGATGTAAGGGTTTTATAATGTGAGTAAATGAAGATACACAGAAGGCTTTATAACCTAGAAGGACAAAAATTAAGAGACTGAGGAGAAAAAAAAACCAAAAATGCTGTTTTCAGGTACTAAAGAGATCAAAAGTCAGAGGACAAGAAGCAAACAGCACAGCTGGAAATGAAGGAGTTTCTGCTGTGAATGTGGATGTGGTAGGGAAAGAGCAAGAAAAGGGGCATTGAACAAAATGAGTGGACCAAGAGGAGTATCAGGCGCACGGGTGAACTCCTAAGAGTGGAGAGATGTGAAAACCAGCAAGGTTATTTCTGCCTGTGCTCCCTTCCAGTCTGGGCTGTTTTTTCTGCTGGGTTCAGATCATTTGCCATTTCATGGTATGTAAATAATGCATAAATCAGAGGGTAGCAACTGCACAAAGGCCAGGTGAAACAACAGCGCTCAGTGCACATGAAGTGGCAAGCGGGGAGACACACAACCCACGTGTGGAAAGCCTGGTGTCCGGAGCACAGCAGGGCCACAGACTGCGGGGTGGCAGGGGCTGCTCCAGGGGCAAAGGCATGCAAGGGCATCTGTGTAAAACTACATGTGAGTCCGTAGCATGCAAGGACTGCAAAACCAGGGGAGGTGTCCTTGAAACTGAAGTTTCCAGTTCAGCAAATTGGATGGGTTTGGTGGGTCTGTAGCCAAGGACCGGCATGGACGCTCTGGGACTGGAGGGAGCAATGGAAGAGAGGGAAGAAGAACCTTTGCTTGGCTCGAAGCCAGCTCCCATTAAGTTTCCATCTATGGTTTCAAACAGGGGAATCAAATGCAAAGCTTGACTAATGGAAAGAGATCAAAGTGATTATTCTTTAAATCAGTTCCCTCCCCACTGGCCCTTGAGCAGAGCCAGTTTAAAGGCAGCCAAGGAGCCCCACTAGCACTGGTAGAGGCGGGGCGATGGCAGTGCCAGAGATGATGCGACAGATGGAAAGGCCCTGGGGCAGAGAGGTAGAGCAGGTATCATTATTTCCTGTCCTGGAAGGTTACAAAGATTCGACTTTATTCTTTTTTAAACCAATTTAGTTAATCTGATGCAAATCCTTGTGTGAACACATTGAGAGCTGATTTGAGATAGACCGCAATGATGGAAACCTGCCTTGCCATGGGAGATTTAAGAAGCTTAGACTGCTTAGTTTACCCCATGGAAGGTGAAGAGGTGACTTTATTTTTCGGCAAGTCCGTACATGGAAGGGAGAGAATTGATAGCAGACAGCTTTATAAACCAGAAGGAAAAAAACCCCCATATTTCTGGTGGGTGGGAGCTGAAGCAAAACAGAAACTAGAAATCAAGTCTACAGTTTGCAAGTAGCGAAATGTTTCAGTTGTCTCAGCCTTTGCTCACAAGAGAGATGTCCTAGTCACGTCATCATCTACAGAGCCTTCACTGGACTCTTTCCAGTAGTTCCCCGGGGAGCCCAGAACTGGACACCACATGTGGCCTCACCAGGGCAGAGTAGAGGGGGAGGAGAACCTCCCTTGCCCTGCTGGTCACGCTCTTTTTAAAGCACCCCAGGACACCATTGGCCTGCTTGGCCTAGAGGGCACACTGCTGGCTCGTGGGGAAACTCTTCCATCAGGACTCCCAGATCCTTCTCCACAGAGCTGCTTCCCAGCAGGTCAGACCCTAGCCTGTTGTGGTGCTTGAGGTTGTTTCTCCCTAAGTGCAGGACCCTACACTCACCCTTACTGAATCTCATTTGGTTCCACTTTGCCCAGTTCTCTGGTCTGTCCAGGTCTCGATGAATAGCCTTTCCTCTCACTTTGTGTCATCAGCAGATGTGTTGATGGTACACTCACTGTACTATTGATGAGTAGTTGAGTAAGACCAAACCAAGCACTGACCCCTGGGGCGCAGTGTGAGCTATGTGTTCCTCAACCACACTCATCTCCCAGCAGATGTGAAGGGTAAAACCCCTCCTTCCTGAAAACTCATTAGGATGATCAAAAAGTCATCAGCAGGAGCTTACCAGTCTTGGGAACTGTGATCTGCCAGGTACTTCTGCCTGTGCTGAGGAAGGCAGCATGGCTGCTCACCGTCCTGTCTCAGACCACTCTGCCTGGCCACAAACCTTCCTAAGTTTGGACCAACAGTGGTGCTAAGTTGGTGGGTGGTGTGGGACCATATGTATCAGGAGACAGATACCATTTCTATCTTAGAAGGAACTAGAAAGGCACAGCAGGTCAGTTCCCAGTTCTAGTTCTTTGACCAGTTTCTAGGGTTTTTTTTCCCAATTTCTTAACCAGCTTTTATTGTACAATAAATCACCGATAATTAAACTACCAAATCCCAGATGACTGCGGTTAGGAAAGCATGTCCTGAAAACAGTGTTTGAGACTGTGCATCGTGCAACATTTCTGCCTGTCTGCTAGGGACCACTGCCCCGAGTGCCGTGGGCAGGTGCAGCAGATGCAGCATGTGGTGCATCACCTGGAGGAGCTGCTTGGGCAATCAGACACGCAGCTGTGGGTGGGTTTGGCACCAAACATTGACCAGCCCAATAGAGCTGTGTTGCCCTGAATGCTCCCAGCACCATGTTGTTTAACCTCGTTCTATTTCTCCCCTTTGATCACTTCATTGTAGATGAATTTAATTTCTCGGTAACTAATTTAGAGCATTGTACGAGGCAGTTCTCCATGCTCATTAAAAGGGACTTTCCTTGTCTTTTTTAGTTAAAGTTTGCCTCCCTCTTGCTTTTGCTTCATTTTTATGAATGTGTTAATTACTTTCAGATCTATTACTTGGAAGCTCATTAATGCATTTGCATTAAGCACATTATTTTTGCCGTTTCCACCATTTAGATCTTTTGGCCCTTGTATTTTTTCCAATGTTTGGGCAGTGAGAGTTTGAGGGACGTGTTGCAAAGGGAGAATTCCCCTGTCACTAAATCTTCTTTTTTTTCACAGATGGGTTCATGGCTGTGGATTCATTTCATGTTTGCATATTGCATAGCACTAATATTAAAGAGCGAAAGCCCTGAATAGGTGATAAGGGCTTCTGTTCTTGTGGTAAACAATTCTGAATAATCACTATGCAGGAAACTCCTATTTGACTGAACGTGCCATTACATGGAAATATAGAAGCCTTAAAAAAATCACATTATTTTCCACTGTCTCCAGGACTCATTTTCGAGCAGCTATTTGGATCCCTGCCACATTATCTTTTTAAAAAAAAAAAAAAAGAGAAAAAATTGACGTCTGTACTTGTGACATTGTCTAAAATGAATCTTCAGCCATGGATTATTAACTGCACATCCCTTATGGTCAATGGCTTAATTAAATCAGATACTGATGACCTTAAAACTTAATTTAGCACTTTCACGCATACTCTCTTCTGTTTGCTTCATGTCAAATATGGATGCAATGGTGAAATCTTATGCCGGCATTAACATTTGCAGCATCCTGAAATGAAGCACAGTAGTTTGGTTTTCAAGGTGAAAATTAAATGGAAGCGACTTATTCTGGCACAAAATGTGTGTAACTGGGGAAAAAAGAGCCACCGTATTGCGGTACGGTGCAGGTGAGCTGGGTTCCATGAGCTGAACAACTGAAGTATATTAACAGTCGCCTGCCCACGGTTGCTATTGGATATCCCTGCACTGATTTGCAAGAATAATCTCATTAATAGAAATTAATTAGTGGAAGACATCTCAACAAAGATGTCCTGAGTTTCTTTAGCTTGGAATGTAATGAGATCTGAGAGGCATATAGAGAAAATAGAACCAGCTTTCTCTGGGCTTTTCTCTGTTTTAAAAGCTTAGAAAAAGCAGCATTAATTATACTGTTTACCAAGCGGTTGAGTATATAAGATGTTAAAAAATACTTTTCCACCTCTGCTTTTCTTCCACTTGTCAGGCTGCCTTTCTCTTATATCCCAGCCTGCTTTCTCTGCCTGTCTATCCTGCCCAGCGTTGCATCATCTCAGCTCACTCCGGTTGCTGTCATCCTAGGTACGATACGATAACCAACCAATGGGAGACCATCGCTCCTCTGCCAAAGGCCGTTCATTCGGCTGCCGCGACCGTTTGCGGTGGGAAGATCTACGTCTTCGGTGGGGTGAACGAAGCCGGACGAGCTGCAGGGGTCTTGCAGTCCTACATCCCTCAGACTAATTCGTGGAGTTTCATCGAGTCTCCGATGATCGGTAAGGGATGCGTGGTGTCAGAGTAAACCTGGATTGCAACAGAAATATTGTGCTACAGGTATTTTAATGACTTTTTGGAAAGCAAATGAGTTGGGGGGTGAGAGGGTATATATTTACACAGATTGGCAAAAAGGCATGGTATATTATCTATGAGAGAGACAATTATCTGTGTCTTTACTGAAGGCAATTGTCACTCATTAATACAGCTAGTCATCAGCTAGAAGTGATGAGTTCAAAGTAGAGGAGAAAGGAAAACATATATTAGGTTTGGACAGCTAGTGATTTTAGATCCAAAAAAGTGCAGTGAAACTTCATCTTGGCATCATGTTTTGCTCTGTGGAGTTTTACAACGCTGCTCAGTTAGTGGATTATTGCTCATGGGTTTGTTAAAACACTGCGTGTCCTGTGGGAAGTGGCGGTCATTCTTATCTGGGATTTATTGGTGTCCAAAGATGTATATGCTTCAGAAGCTGAAATTGAGACAAGTAGGTTATTCAAACTGTGTTTATGATGCCATCGAGCTCACCAAGCATTTTACAGAATAAAGAGGAATACGAGAGGCCAAAATTTCCAGCTTATTAAACAAGGTCAGAGGTGCAGACTTCCTTCCAAAATTAAGGTAGCACTCAGAAGATTGCAACTCTGCTTGCTTTCCATGACAATTTGCACCCTGGGTGTTCAGGTTTCTTTTGGAAATGGGGTTCAGCATCCAGCTTAATGAGGATGTTACTGCAGTTGACATTATGAGAGTCAGCCTGGGCCACCTGCTCTGCACTGGGTGGCTGTGGGCAGCCTTCAGTCTGGTTGTACTCAAGTGGCCAAAGAAACAGCACTTACACAGTCATTACAGAGAAGCTGCTTTGGGTTGACTTGCTTTTGCATCCTCGAGTCATAACATCATAGAATCATAGAATGGGTTGTGTTGGAAGGAAACTTTAAAAGTCATCTAATCCAACCCTCCTGCAATGAGCAGGGACATCTGATCATTCAACCATCCCATCTAGATCAGGTTGTTCACAGCTCCATCCAAGCTGACCTTGGATGCTCCCGGGGATGGGGCATCTACCACCTCTCTGGGCAACCTGTTCCAGTGTTTCCCCATCCTAAACCTCTTAGTCACATTGAAACTGTGCAATGAGCTGCTTCATTTAAAAAAAATCACTGTGTCAGTATTGATCCTGATAGAGCAATAGGAGTAGCAAGTAATAAATTATGGTGGTGCAGTTGCAGGGTACTTGGGTAATGCCTAAGCGTATTCAGAAAGCTAAAATAAGCTGCTCTTCTTATTATGGCTTGTTCCAATTATTATTAGATCAGGTCATGAGGAGTTGGTACAGCCATGGCTGTAGCCTCCCTGGAGCAGCCAGCACTGCTGCTGATTTCCGACTCCCTCACTGCTGTTTGTGTCCAGCCTAACATAACATGACATGCATATGATGCAGCATGAAGCACCCAGCAGGAGGGCGTTAACCGGCAAAAGTCATGTTTATGTAATACAGCGGTGCAAACAACCCTGTTGCCTGGCTTTTTCCATCACGTGGCTCCAGCTGCTGCCGTTCATTTAATCCACTGACTGACAGGATGAGGTTTTTCCTGTACTTGGAGCGTACTGCAAAAATGAATGCATTATGCAAAGAGGTATTCCTTTTCCTTACCAAAATAGTATGAGTGCCACAGGAGCTAAGAAATCATTCCCTGGGCTCATTAGACTGTCTAGCAGGCGTCAACACCATGCGTGCTTGGAAAAAATCATCCCAACCGTGCAGACCCGGGATCGTCATTCATTGTTCTAATGGGCACATGCTGCTATTTCCTAACAAAAGCACAGAAAAGACACTGCTGAAGTTAAAAGATGATGTTTTGGTGTAAGCAAAGTTCATTAGTTAAGCTGAAGGCATAAAATATATGATGGAACACGGAGTTGCTGTGTGTCTTTGTTGGGAAATGTAGAATGTCAGTTTATTTGCAAATAACATAAAATAACACAGAGCCTGAAAAATTACACCCCGGTGGAGAATGTCTGGGAAACTGAACTGATGCGATGCCTGATCCTGTAACAGGCTGTGGGAATACTGGAAATAGACTTTAATTTCTCCAGCACCACAAGAACCGTAGTATCACCTGTATTTGTAAAGTATCCCTCAAGAACTGGATGCTATGCCAAGTGCAGTACAGCCAACATTTATCTAAACAAAGAGGGGCTAGAAGGAGTCAGGGGGTACTTTTTACAAAAGAGAGCTGAGATAAACCCTGATATGATCACTGCTGGGGTGCCTTTGAGAGCCTCAGAGCCTTTTTGTGCTGATTTGTGAATTCTTAAGGTGTCTTTCTGAGCTAAGTCAACTGAGACGACTGACGGAGAGTTGTGTTGGTTAAGGTCACTCCCAGAGATCAGTGAAAACTGTTTGACCTCAAATAGGACAACGGATTATTGAAAAACAGCCCAAGCATCCTCAGATGTGCAGCATACTGAAAGCATCTGAAGTCTCTGGGGAATTTTAAAGCAGTTGTACCTGTTTTGAGTGACTCTGGTATTTCATGGTAGTGAGTTGAACAGAGCACGGCACACATTTGAACCCAACAGATCCATCTCTTCCAAAGCATTGTATACCAGCCTAATTCAAGGCAATATTGGCATCAACCATGGCAAGGGGGTAGCAATTTATTTTTTGGCTAAACTGAAGGGAGGTGAAGCAGGCTGAATCCTGGCATCCTGTCTGTGCAGAGGTGATATGGAGACCAACAGCACATCTACACAGCTCAGCGCCTGCTCTTTTGCCTGGATTTGTTTTAGGAATAATCAGTAAATTCACTCCCAGTTCCCATTTACTCTGTAGCCTTCACCTGCCAGGAGATGTTGGGATATGGATGCCTGCATACAGTAGGTATGACAATAGGCTCACCAACCTGTTGCACATAAATGCCTTGGTAGCCTTTGGGCAGGTGTTGATAACACGCATCCATGTTTGGAGGATCTTTCTCAGTGGCCCATCCTTTGCCTTGCCTCTGTCCTCCCCACCTCTGGGGCTGGCAGATGTTCCTGCAGCAGCACAGCCCACAGCTTGATGTTACTGGAGCTTTTCACATTGCATGTTTCTGATAAACTACCTTGCACATCTCCTTGTGTTTTGAGCTCTAAGAAGTTTGTTGTCTAGCCAAGGGCCTACAACAGTAAAGAACCCAGGCTGCGTACTTGGAGCACCTGCCTTTCCATTTCTTGCCAGGATGTCTTATATAGCTCTGCTAAAAATGTATTTCATGCCTGGGTTCCCGAGGTTTGTCTTATTTAACAAGATGGTCGTAGACATGCTGAAGTCAGTGATTGTAAGGGAACCTAATTATCTTGTCACTGCCTCTTAGTTCACTTTGTGCCTTCATGTCAGGACACTAAAATATTCTTTGATACCCTGAACAGTCAGTGTCTGTACTTCTGGAATTGCAATTAATGTTTCTGGATTGTAAGAAAACCACTGTTTAATCTTCACCATAATTAAAAATTAAAATCTTGTGAGAACCATGGGAACACAGAAGGCAAAGATCTATGAACGTTTCTGGTTTCTAATCCATGCATATAGTCCCTCCCTGTTTGCTCCTGCAGTTATATGTACGACTAAAGTGGAAGAATCATAGAGCTAAGAATGCCAGAAATATCTAGAAAACAGCACCAGCAGCATCTGTGCATTTTTATTGCACTGTCCCATGGCTTATTTTGGTTAAAATGCATCATCATTCCCAGGAATTTATTTCTGGACTTTACAGTAAAAATCAGGTGTATGTCTTGGCTTTTCCTTCTCCCCAGGTGCCCATGTGTGGGTTTAGACAGCTCTCACCTTGCAAATGAGTCTCAAAGCAATGAGTGTATCACCTCATCCTTCCATGTGCTTTTCTTCTCATGACTAGTTCATACTGTTTTCCCCACTAGTAAGCCTGGATTTTACTTTCCTTTGCCTCACCCATTTCTCCTCCACATATGCCACATCCTCCATTCAGAACTGGTTGTTCCACTCCTTGATGCATTCCCCCTACACAAACTTACTCTGCCCTCTACCCAGCAAAGTCAGTGCTTTTGTGGTTGCTTTTCATCAGATGTCCTGCACTTCACTTCCTACCTCCAGTTCATCTGTGTGGCCATGCTTTGTCCAGCTCTCTTCAGTTCATCAACATTTTGCCCCCAGATGCAATGCTGAAACAGCCCCATGATGGCACACGTGGTCCCCGCCACACAACATACAGTATTCACAATTGAAGGTGAAGATCTCTGAGGAGGGTTTGCTCAAAGATCTTTGGGGAAACCATAGGGCTGTTGTGTAGTTCTGAGAAACCAGCTAGCAGGAGAGTGCCGTGCCAGAAGGGCTGACATCCGAGCCCCTGCTGTTAATTGCAATATCTGCACTTCGGCCTCACAAGCTGTGTTAAGGATCAGAGCGCAGTCTCCTGGCAGCTGAGGGATGTTATCTTACCCATTACTATGCCATTCTTGAGCTTGTCTGCATAGTATTCAGGGAGGGGAAGAGGCGCTTACTGTTAAAATAGATTTCATTTCTATTAACTCGTCTTCTTTCTCCAATCTGCTTCATCATGTGCATCAAGCAGCGCCTGCAGGGAGACCCTTCGGTTGGCATCATATCTGGACTGGTGGTATACCCACATTTCTGCCTCCTGATAAAAATGTGTGACTAGCTTGGTTTTCATAACCTGTTTCCATATGACGTGCTGCTGCCATTCATTTGAATGCCACAACAAGCTCTGACCCAGTGCTTCACCGGAAGGCAATGCGGCAGCTTTAGGCAGGCATGGAAGGGAAAGCGGAACTGTGCTGCTTGGCCATATAATGTACTGAGAGACACAAGAGATACATCAACAGACAGAACAGCATCGCTACTGGGGAGCACACTAGTGGGTTAAATTATCAACCCCATGTGAAGCAGACCTGTGGCACCAGGGCTGCCACTGAGTGCATACCACTTCCTGTGGCAGCCTCTCCCTAGAACAGAAATACTCGCATATTTTCCCACAGCAACAGTGAAGGAGAATGATGTTACGATGTTATCCACTTGAAGAGGAGAGTACCTTTTATCTATTATTTCCATTTCTTCTGCCTTTTAATCTCAGGTGTGCTTCCTGTCCTGCACAATTCCCGTTTAAGATTTTCCAGCCTGAACTAGATTACTGTATGTGAGAGCCCCAACACTTGAATTTTGGAGGGGGAAGAAGGCTGTTTCTCTGTTTCCATGCTTCTGTTTCAGTCCTGCCTTTCCTCCAGCAGGCTTCTGAAATAACCGGTGTCCCTGCTGATCCCACAGTAAGCTTCTGACCCATAGGAGCTCATGTTCATACCCAGTAGCAGTGACCAAAACACCAATTCACAAAATTAAGTCCCCCAACCAACCAACTTGTACTATGAGCATGGCTAAGACTTAGATCAGCCACAGAAGTTGGCTCCTGCACGTTTGCATGAGGTTACCAAGCTCTGGAAAGAACAACAAGGGAAGAGTGTGGGTAGCTCCTGGGGTGAAGTAAGGTTAAAGACTGAAGGTGGTCATCCGCACATAGGTCGTAGCAGTGACAGCTTGAGTTTTCCAAGCTCCCTCTATCCATGACCAATTTCTGCCTCCATGGTAACAAAATAAAAATAAAGCCCACTGCTTTCCCTGTACCTGTCTCTGGAGGGGTGTCCCTCGTGTCTTTCTGCCATATCTTCATTGGGATCAGGAGACTGCTGTGAACTTCTACCTTCCTGAAAGAAGCAGCAGCGATTTCTCTGGTTTTCTCCTTCAGGCTTCCTTTAGACCAATTTATGAAATTGTAGCTAAAGCCAAAAGCAGTAAAAACACGGATAGGTGATGTCTTGAAAAATTGATGAGAATCAAACATGATTGGCTCATAAAAAAGAAAGAAAAATATCGCACTGTCTGCCATTTGGAAAAGAAAAAAAAAGACACTGTAAAAATAACCAAGGGGTTTCCCTCTCTTTCTTTAACAAAAAGGAATGTGAAGTCAGTGATTCAGTCTCCTGGGAAGTTGCTGTTTCTGCCTTGAGGGAGCCCCAAATAATTTCCCTGTGAGATTTGGGAGCTGAGTTCTCTTTCTTTTTTTTTTTTTCATGTGAGAGTTTCATTCTGCTGCAAAATAGTGCTTGTTGAAGGGGGGGAAGACAACCCAGGAAGATGTGATAATTAAATATGGAAAATTTCTGATGACTGTCTTAACTGGAAAAAATGTCACATATGCAAGTCTGATTTGGAAAGGGATGTGAGACGGGTTGTTAGGACAGATAAGTCTTTCTGATGAATTATAGTGGCTTAGTGGCACCGAGAAGAAACTGAATACTCCTTGTTCTATTTTCTGGATGAATTAGTTTCTTCCCATCTGTTCCCAAGGATCAGTGACATTTTCCTAATACATCCGTGGTTTTTTGACATATGCCTGTAGATACTCAGGGTAATAGGAGCCCAGCTTTAACCCGTAACATGTTTTGACTGTTTTCATGGGGTGCTGCACCCCTGGGCATGCAGCAAGGTGGGGTGAGGTGCAACCAGATCCAGACCACCCCCTGGCCAAGCTGGAAGAGAAGCAGACACCACAAAACTATTCTTTTCCTTCTAATTTAACCAGTTCCAACCCCAGTTAAGGAAATTGCTTCTCTTCTGGAGACATTCATCAGCTTTTTGCTTAACTCATGTTAAATTAAATCTCTTATTAAATATTTAGTAGCATAAGGTGGGTTTACAAGAACCTCAGGGTTGCCACGCCAGCCGTGCAAGAGGAAAGCAAATGCCAAAAGTAAAGCTGCTGGGGCTGGTTTAAGCCCATCTTTCTGCGTTCGTAAAGGACAGAGTCATAGTGTTATAGATCTGGGAGGAACATACAGACCCTTTCAACATTACATAGAGGCTGTTAGCAGATATGGAAGAGTGCAATAAAGATGCCATTGTAGCTCCTCTCCAGTGCACTGCCTGCAACTCCCCATACTCGAGAGGAAGGCTGCGTGGCTGAAGTCAGCAGGACAGTGTCCAGGCTGATTCTCCATTGGAGGTGGAAGAGAACCAACCTTACTCAATATATAAAACCAAAATTTTTTTGGGAAGCTTTGACAAATAGCTACATATGGATAATCTGTATAGATGTGTCCGCTGATGCCAGGGTAGCCACCCAAGCTTCACATCCTGAAAGGCTTAGATTTTACTTCCTAAAAAACTGGTTGTGAGGCTTATTTTAACTCAACTAACGCAATGTATTTTCTTGACTTTTGTTCCCAGACACTGCTGATTGGTTTTCACTGAAATGTTGATTAAAAAAAAACCTGTATCGCATCAAGACAGACACCATCACAAGAAATTTCAGCCCAACTGGCTCATATTTAATAATGTGCATATGGCGTGTTAGCAGCATACGGGACAAGTCAACTAATTAAATTAGAATGATTTTATTCGATAATTTATGGTTAGTTTTACCAATATTTCTAATAATGCAGCAGTTAAGAGTCTTAAAGCATTCTTGGAAACTCTGATTAACCATAGGATAAAGGACTTCTTTAGTTTCAAACCCCAACCACACAGAGTTCGTTGCTAAAGCACGGGACTGCTTGGAGGTACTTTGGCATCTGAAAATAAAAATGCAGATAAAATTAATGAGACAGATGAAGGGGAAAAGAAAATCAAGTCTCAGAAAAATCGTCTGGATTATGGGGTTGACCTTCCCACAAGCAAAAGCAGAATACAAAAGAGAATCAACTAAGGGTGTCTCCATGCTGTGGGTTTCTTCTGTACTTAGCTGCTGCACAGGCATGGGAAGCATACGAGTTAAAATTCGCAGCAATTCAAAATTCTGAAACAACTTGACATCTTAATTTCATGTGTAAGAGTGGAGCTTTCATGGTGACTCCATTAGGCTTCAGAAGAGGATAATTGTACTTTTACCAGTTTAGAGGGAGGTGTGTACTGGGGGATGAAGGACTGATGAACTTTAAAAGTGCCTTTGAGAACTTGGAGAAAGAAGAACAAAACCAGGAAAGGTTTCCTCATTTTTCTTTCCCTAGCCTTGGCAGTTTAGAGAAACGTGATTTATCTATAAATAAGGGGAATGTATAAATAAAAAAACAGTCTCCAAACCTGAGCCTAAAACTGATCTCAGTGTTGCTTTCCATTGACAGATAACAAATATGCTCCTGCAGTCACTCTCAATGGGTTCATCTTTATTCTTGGAGGAGCTTATGCACGAGCAACCACCATCTATGACCCAGAGAAAGGCAATATCAAAGCAGGTCCCAACATGAACCACTCCAGGCAGTTCTGCAGGTGAGAAAACCATTACAACTGACTTACCGGTGCCTTGACATTTTCTGCTGATAAATAAGGTGATGCTACCTAACAGTGAAGGGGAGAGGGGAAGGGAGGCATGTACCATCCAAGGGGTAGTTTCCTCATCTCTTTTTTGTGTGTGGTCAGGAACACGGCATTTCCCAAAGTGCCCATCCAGGCCCCTGCTGTGGTTCATGTGTCTCTTCACATTCAGGCACAATGGATCATGGGGAGGGATGTGTGTTGGGCTCCACCAGCAGAATACAGGACTGTTTTCCTCAGCTTGCCATGTGTAACTGAAGGATGATAAATACCTGCTGTAGGAGAGATCACTGTAACGTGGAACATGTTTTTGCTAACTTGCTAAAAGATCCTTGGGGTGGGGGGAAAAGTACTGAGTAAGCACCAGCCACTGATATTAATTATTATTTATTATGTGCTTTTGATTGCTTTTTGGGCTCGCTTCCCTGATCCCGGTCACGGGTTTAACAAACTTCCCAAATTGGCTGACAAAAATAAAACTTGGCACCCATCACAGGTACTGGCAGAACTTAAAGGCCTTTTAGAAAGTCTTGCGTGGCCGTTCCAGAAAGAGGGGCTTGTTTCAGGCTTTGTACAGCGCCAGCCGCTCGCGGAGCAGATCCCCGTGCTGGGGACCAGCCGAGCTATTGGTTTCACAGGGAAAAGCCACCAAACGCTGCTGTGGGTGCTGGGTGAGAGGGTTTATTTGTAATGTCCACTGCAGCAGCATCTCGAGGTGCTGAGCAAAGCCAGGGCAGAGGGATTGAGCCAGGTGAGTGCCAGAGTAAAACACCAGCCAGGGTGGGAGGTATAACAGCGATGGGGCAGAACTGGGCCCACAACAGACCTGCGTCTCACAAACATTCTGCCAACAGCTCTGCCCTTTGCCCCAGGGCTCTCCCTAGGCCACATCCTATGGTTGGGAAACACGTCCTTGTTTTAACTTGCTGCTTTTAGCTTTTTGCTTTGGTGCAGATAAGAAAACTGCTTTTTAATAAAGTGTGCTCGATTTATCTTTTTTTTTTTACTGTTTTTTTAGGGGGGTGTCCCCCTTTAGTCTCCCTTTCTTTTCTTAATCAGAGGAGTGCCCTCTCTTGGCTGCTGAAGCATATTTTCTTATAAATAAAGGTGTCGGAGCAGCCAGCTCCATCCCGGGCGTCTGCGGCCATGTGCATCCTTTGCTAAGGTCAAGTCTCCCTTGTCCCTCCACACTAGCAGGAGGCAAAGTGGGATGAGGAGGAGCCTGTGGTGCTCAGGCAGCTGCTAATGATATTTCTCTCCTGAAACCCAGCAATAAAGGCTACAATGCAGCTCGGGATTAGAGCCCCAACCAGCAAAATAAAACAGGAGGAACCTGTACAGCTCACAGAATTACTAGGTTGGAAAAGATCTTTAAGATTATCAAGTCCAAGTATATTTGATACATCACTGATTTGTCCCATAGGGAGGGATGAACTGCTCTTCAGCCATTTCTGGTTTGGAAGACAACAAAAATCTGTTAAATAACTATCTGAAATACACTAGAAGAGGAATTACATAACCATGGTGATTTCAACCAAGGGCTGTTGGTTGAGCATCTCACCCAAAAACTTCCCAAGGTTTCCAACACAAAGGGATGCTTTGCTGTGCACTCTGCAGAAGGGACTCCAGTGGGACAAAGGAGGGTAAACTGGTGACCTAAATACTAGCTTCTGTTTAGGCACCTTCGTAAACTGGCTTTGTTTAGGTAGAATGTGACATCCATCAGTACAAAGGAGCTTCAAACCCTGAAATGACTTTCTTTTTCTAAAGCCTAAAGTAATAGTGGACTGGAAACCCGCATTTAGAGTGGGAGAGTCGCCAACCAAAAA
>VZTU01016962.1:80410-101823 GCA_013400835.1 Zapornia atra | reverse complement strand
AAAAAAAAAAAGGAATCATAGAATGCTTTGGGTTGGAAGGGACCTCAAAGATCATCTAGCTCCAAAAAGGCACAATTTCAAAAACAAATTCTGTAAGTGCTGGGAAAGGGCCAAGGGAAAAGATTTGAGCCAAAAGGAGATGCAGCACCTATGACAAAACCTAAATAAATCCGTAAGCATGGAAATTGGGAAAATGGGAGGTCAGCAGTAACAAATAGGTTAAAAGCTGGCTGCTGCTACAGGAGGCTGAAGGAACTGGTGAAGTACTAAGTGCTAACAGGAATGAAAAGAAGGGCGCTTTAAACATTTTGGCATCATATTTGTAATCCTAACCAGTCACAAAAACATTGCTGATGAGGTAGCAAAGTGTAACAGAGACCAATCAGATGGATATTTCTCATCTGTGTTTCTTTTGTTCCACGTCCTGCTGTGAAGGACCAAAAGTGGTCATCAGTCAATGTTGGCAGCAAGGAAAGATGCAAACTCAGAAATTGAATTCTCAAGTCAGGCAACCCAGCTGTCTTTGATGCAGGCATCGTCAGAGAATTCGTTAAGAAGCTGATTGAACCACTAATGTTGATTTTTAATAACTCTTACTGTTCTGGATGGATCAGGGCGCTGCCAAAGTGTTTCCATATTTTGAAAAGGTGAAAGGGAGAATTTTAGTGCAGCAATTAATTCAACAAAGTACCGACATCAGGCTAAGTGGCCTCACTTAGCCTTGTGCTGGTCCTCTGCAAAATACCAGAGCGGTTAATTTGGGATTTCATCAACAAATAACTAGATGCTAATAATATAATGATCAGCAATCAATGCACTTCCCTGGAAAATGGGCCTTGTTAAACCAACCTGATGCCTTTTGCATTTTTGGGGAGGAAACTGTGTCCTTTGTTTTGTTTTTTCAGTAAAACACGACTGGCTGCTAAAGGCAACTGTGATGCTATAATATACTGCGATTTCTCCAAGGTATTTGACTGGTATTATATGGAATTAACAAGGCACACATTAGAGAGATTAAATCTGCTTCACTGACAGATCTCAAAATGTAGTTGTTAATGAGAAGATATCATTGAGCAAGGCCACCAGTAAGCAAGCACTGATTCTTTTTCAGTGCTGTTTAATGTATCTACCAACAACCCAGGTAATAGAAAATCTCCCCTGGTAAAAGCTGCAGGTGGCATAGCACTTGGTAGGTAAAAAAATACCACAGAAGGAGCCATTTTAGCCAGTTGCCCACATGTCTCAGACAGACGGTCTCAAGCCACCAGCAGTATTTTACATGCAAAGCAATACGTGGAGGAAGCACAGTCACAGCAGCCCCACTCCCCTTAGAAATCAGGCACTCGGAGGAGGACATAAAGGACGCCACTCAGAGCCATGCAACAGGAGCTCTCATCGCATTGCGGTGGATAAAAGGTCAGTGCGATATTGGATATATAATATGAGCCCTAACACTGAAATGAAAACAAGTTGAAGCTGGGAAGAAAGAGCATTGGTGAGATGAATGCAGGTCTTGGGTCCACAAGTCAACATGTGGAAATATCAGCAGAGGTTCAAAGGAATGCTGCAGAAATGACCCCAGGTTGCAAATCACATCTTTGACATGAAACTTAAGGAGTTTATCAAAGAAAGGCTGAGAGGTGACTTGATCACTGGGAGCAAGTGGAAAAGCTTTCAGTCTCTCAGACAAAGGCGTAGCAGGTTACAAGGGCTAGAAAGTCAAGTTAGACATCTCAGCTTTGAATCGAGGCACTTTCCCCACAGCAAGGATAATTAAGTAGAGAGTCGGCAAGGGAGGGGGTGAACTCACCAACACTCCGTGTTTTTAAGAGAAGATTAGAAACATTTCCAAGAGAGATGCTGCCTGGGGAAAAGTCCACAGCCTGCGTGTACACAAGCTCAGCTTAACTAAGCACAGGAATCTCTTCTGACCTCGATCTGTGAATTTATAAGTTCCTCGTTCTACTCATTAGCATGGACCACAAAAACCATGGTTTAAGAGCAGCAGCATAAACAACTTAAAAATTAACTGCATGCTATTGATCTCCTCTCACCGGGAATCACTCGATACCAAATTTGCTGGGAAAAATCTTGACCACCTCATGTTTACTTTTTTCTATCATCTGCACTGTTTCTGCATGCTAGTGACTGGGGAGTGTGATGGCTCTGAGCACAGGGAAAAGCAACGTGCAGAATGTGTGAAAAATTAGAGGTTCACTCAAATAGTTTTAATACCAAGTTAAATTACTTTCAATGGAAAATGAAAAATAAATGGTTCAGGTCTCCAGCTCATCACCAACAGAAGAGCCAACTTGAGCAGAATTTTCAGATTAAGTCCAGCCTGATCGGAGGCGATAAGGAATTCATGTTGACCTGGAATTAAACATTTGAGGGATGATGCCAAATGGGCAAGGAGCTATAATAGATCTGAAGTGTTTTAAAATTCACTCAGAGTTCACATGCGGGTCTTGAACATCTGCCATGTGTGAAGGTGAGGGAGATATTTGACATTTCCCAAATACTAGGCAAGCGCTTCCTCTTTGCCACATGGACCCCATCTCGTTTTGGCAGCCCCTTTCTGCTTGTGGGACCTGTGAAAATGGCAGACAGCACTCAACGAGGATGAGGAGCCAAGATGATCACTTCTTGCTCTACCAGACACCTCACTCCAGAAGGACTTCCAAAGACATCCATCTCTCCAAAGGGAGAAGAGTCCTCCCTTTGCAGATGGACACTCTCCCTTCTTGCAGTGCCCTTCAAGGGTTTATTTTTCCATGAGGAAGAAAAAATCGAATGCATTTCTGTACATGATTAAAAACTCCATATTCGGCTTGCTTAGGATGCAGGCAGCGTGCAAACAGGCGTGTGCTACAGAGAGCCTCCACGGGGCAACAGCAGCAGCGTGATGGTGCCAGCAGTAATTCCAGAGCAGCTAATTTAGTACCAGCAATTCCCAGCAGACACCAGGAAAGCATTTTCTTCCTCCTCCTCTGACTGTTAACCAGTAAGATTTATTAGATGGCTCTGCCAAATGGAAATCTTTAATAAAACCTTGACTCGAGCTGTACAGCAGAAAAAAAACCCCAGGATTGGTTTGTGAATTTTTTTTAAACACCTCCCCACACACACCTTTTCTTTTTAAGTAAGCCCTTGCTCTTGACCGGCGAGGCATGGTGACTCCTGTGCTTAACAACTAGGCATTGCTGATGTTCGGCACCAGGCACAGACTCCTGCAGCTGATTCCCTTCCTCATTGCAAAGTACATGGTAACTCCGGGCACTTGGAAGGGTTAGAGCACAGCCTGTTTGGATGGATATTCCCAGGTGAAGCCATTACCGAGCATGGTTCCTTCTCTAGCCCACAGATGTGAAAGCTGGTCTGTTCAGCAGGCAGTGTTTGCAGCTGGAAATGTTTGTGGTCCAGGAGGGAAAACCAAAATCTCCCAGCATATCCAGAAGGAGATGTGTGGCTTGGACTGTGCTCCATGGACAGCAGATGAGAACTGCCACGCCAGACTAATAGCAATAATTTCTGTAGCAGTTTCTGACATGAAGGATTTCGGTGTGCATTGAAGTGTGACCGATACAGACAGAGCACTCGGGCTGTTACTGATGTGCAGCAGAGTTTGGAATAAAACATTGCTGGGTTTCAGCAACAAGTAACGATGCCACACGATGGGTTTGGATCATTAGCAAGGGAAAGTGCTCACAGAGTAGGGGAGAAGATAACTGGAGCTTGGCCAGAACACCCACACTAATAATCCTGCTCCAAGAAGTGGCATGATATCCTCCTAATTGACCATGACTAATCTGGACCCTCGTTCATCCGTTCTGTAAAGATGACACCTCTGGCAGCGCACCATGGCTGGAGCCCTCTCAAACATCACCCAGCTGCCAACCCGGCCACAACCAACTCTGCACTGCTTCCAAACTCAGGTCAGTGCTTCAGCACCCACGGAGGTGACGGCGATGCCTTTCACTTCAGCATCACAAGCCACCATATAGGTTTCACCACAAGGTCCCTGGGTTAAGCAGAAGCTTTCAGGGTGCTCGCAGCTCTGCCTAGCACCATAGAGCCACTTCCCAGAGTCGCAGGTATCCCAGCAGGTTTCTCTTATCCTTGTGCTTACTCAACCCAGGTGAGACCATCATTTGGTTCTACCTCCAGCAAAGCCCTCCTGAATTCATAGGGTGGGAAGTAAACCAATCCACTAATAATTGTTTTTCTTTTTCTAACCAGTTCTGCAACAATCTAAGTGATAATATTTAATAAGCCTTAGGGGACCGCTCCAAATAAATCCAGGAGCATGTGTGTGCGCATAGGCAGGAGCAGGAGGGAGAGGAGCTTTGTTTGTAGATTCAGAAGATATAAAGTTTCCGGGAATCCAAACAACTTGCTAATTCAGCTGTTTCAAATCTCTTTTACAACCGGAGATCCTACATTGAGGGATATCTTTTTTTCTTTTTTAAGATTTCCTGGTACAACTGATGTGATCTTTAGGACTAAGCAGGAAATTTTATCATAATACTAATAATAAAAATTAACAAACTTTGCTGCTAGTCCCACTGCTTGGTGCTCCGTCTGGCCACCACAACTGGGAGAGAGAAAGGCTGGAGCAAGTGCTCCCAGTCACTTGGCCTCAGCCACCTCAGAAGAGATGCTCAGCCATCCTCTGACTTGGGTTGCTTCCAAATTACTGCCCATCAGGACACTCTCACTCTAAGATGCTTGTGGATGAAAAATGGAGGGTCCGCAATACTCTCGGTACGAAGGCGGCCACCAAGCAAGGCTGAGCTGCCTGAGTCAGGTTCCAGCCAAAAGCATCACCAGCTCCTGCATGCTGAGCCCTGCTGCCCCATGTCTGAGGTGGAACACAGGTAGGTTTACTCACACGGGGTTAAAAAAAAGCTCACTAAAAGGCAACCCAAAGTCAAATGTGGCGAGATCAGGTGCTGGGCTGCATCTGCAGGGGTGTTACTAGCAGAGATAGAGGTGTGATCATCCTGCCCTGCGCAGCACTTGTAAGGCTGCACGTGGATTACTGTGTTCAGTTTTGGTTCCCAGAATTCACAAAAGACATGGACAGAGTGGAGAAGATCCCAAGGAGGATCACAGAGATGATCAAACAGCTGGGGAACTTGACCTACAAGGAAAGACTAAAGGAGTTAGCACTCTTCTTCCTGGAGAAAAGGCTGGGGGCACCTCAGACAGTATTACAGCACTTAAGGGATGGCTGCAAGGAATATAGAGGCTCTCATCACAAGAAGCCACATGGAGAAGACAAGAGGCAATGGGTACAAGTCACCAGAGAGGTTTCATCTCAATATAGTCACCAGCCCTTGGTACACCTCAGCCTTGGTGGAATTTCCTTGGGAGAGTGATTGATAGCTTTGTGGAGGTCAGCAGTGGCGGTGTCGGGGGACAGTGACACCGTGATGTTCTGACACTGCTCATGCTTTAGGCTGCCCCGGCACCTTGGGTGACTCGGCTGCAGGGCTCTAGGTGAAGTCTTTCCAGTAAACAGCAGTAATTACCCAAGGAACAGGGAGCAGGGTCGTTAGCCGGCTGGGTAATAATTTGCAAAATGCTGAGATGTGTTTCCCTGGAAGGAGTGGATGGGATGACCGCCCAATTACCTTCACCCTGTGCATCCTGCTGGAGAGATGGAGGTCCGGCTGCTCCTTCGCTGGGGAGGTCGCTGCCCCAAAGCTGCCGGAGGGTTTGTGTCCCCCACAGCGAGGCTCTGCGGCGCAGAGCTTCCTTCCTTCCCCAGCTCTGACAGCCTGTAATCATTTTATCTCCCAGGATTAATGGCACCGAGCAATAAACTCGCATCCTAATTATTGTAATTATTTCTTTCTTTGTACGTCAGCCTTGGTAACGATGTTTTTACAGCTGATGGGATGGAAGGGAGGAGAGAAAAGAAATATTGTCACAGTAATGAAGAGAGAGCAATGAGCATAGTCCTTTCCAATCACTTTCCTCAAGGTTTTAGAGCCCACTTGAGTTTCCTATTCCCTGAGGTCCCAGAAATTAGCAGTGATTGTCCTAATACCACAGAGTAGCAGCAATCTAGGACTAAATTCCTAATTGATCTTAAGTACCTACCTGCCACTTTAGCCCAGGAGATGCCCGAATGTCTCCGCAGTCCCCTACACAGCTAAGTACCAGCCGCGTACTCGGAGCTACTGGTTTTCCTGACCTCAGGCATGACTCACAAGCTAAGCCTTACACCAACCTTATCTATGGGAGTTGCATATGGAGGGAGCAGAAGGTACTCTAATCACCACTTAAAATTCATGCAGTCTTTCTGAAGGTGGAATTCAGCATCCGCTTCTTCCCCAACGCAGTAGCACCACAATGGGAGGCTGCAGTATGGAGTTGCTTGTCCCAGCTACTGGGCAGGAATGTTTTTCAGTGCTGGAGCCCAGGTGCTCCAGACATTTGCCCACGATGTTTGCCCACCCGCTGTAAGCCCACGAGCTGGGGAGGAACCTCGACCTAGCTCCTTTCAGGGTGTGCATGGGTTCTTAGCAGCTCTGTGGTAGCGGCAGCTCTGGCTTGGAGGAGTTGCTACTAACCATGCCCTGAAGAAGAATTTTCTAGAAGAAATGTGGGCAGCTGAGATCCACAGAATCACAGAATTGTAGGGGTTGGAAGGGACATCCAGAGATCATTGGGTCCAACCCCCCTGCCAAAGCAGGTTCCCTAGGACAGATCGCACAGGGAGGTGTCCAGACGGGTCTTGAATATCTCCAGGGAAGAAGACTCCACCACCTCCCTGGGCAGCCTATTCCAGTGCTCTGTCACCCTCACTGTGAAAAAGTTCTTCTGCATATTGGTGCGGAACTTCCTGTGCTCCAACTTGCAGCCATTGCCCCTTGTCCTGTCTCTACAGACCACTGAAAGGAGGCTGGCCATTTCCCCCTGTGTCCCACACTTGAGATATGTATAAACATTAATCAGATCCTCTCTAAGTCTTCTTTTCTTAAGGCTGAACAGCCCCAGTTCTGGCTAGCTCTGCAGCCAAATCTTTCTTGGGGATCTTATTTTGGAGTTTGGGTTTCCCTACTTCAGCCAACAAAATGGCTGCGTTAACCACTTGCTTTTTTTTCCCAGTCAAGTTCTGTGGAGGGGCACTTCTTTAATGACCAATCAGCATTTCATTAGGGAACCAAGGCAGCAAAGCTATTCTGTACAGAAGTCCATCTCTGACACTGGACCTTCTCCCATTTGGCACGTCCCAATTCAAGGAAGCTTCCATTTCCTTCAGCTTTGTTATGAAGAAAAGGAAGCAAAACTCAAATGGCAACCACTGCCCAGGGCCCATTTCTAAAGGCTCACTGGGCTGGTTCCAGCTGGTTCCACCACATCAGGACTGCTTGGGCATGTGGGACCCTCCTCCCCACACCATATGTTGCAAGCTGTAATTCCCAGGTGATCTTACTTTAAATAGTAACTTGTACAGTACAGAGATGGGCTTCCCACCCCCCAACAAGGGGTTAAGTCCTTAAGTCTTCTTAAGAAGAGTCCTAAACTGTGGTTTAATTTTCACTTTTGTTCAATTCACCTTGTCGACTGGTCCTGGCACTTCTTTTCTGTCATGGCTGCAGGGATCTGAGCCCTGGCACAAGTCCGTGTCTCCCTGGTACCAGCTCCGGCTCCGTCCAAGGTGTCTCATTCTCCTTCAGAGCCGTCTTTCAGGATGACACTTGCTTTACTCAACTCCTCATTCTTCCCCATTTCTCCCTGACGTTTCAAAAATAATTACCAGTGGTTCAGTAAGTTCATTAGCAAACTCCCTTAGGACCCTGGGCTATGTATCAGCCAGCCCTGCTGATTTGTGGATAGGCTCTAATCAAGTGTTTCAAGTCTCCCTCTCCTTCCTCCTCCTTTCAGATTAACAGTTATTTTGACAAGATTCTCATTATTTCCTATTTCCTGGCGGTACCCAGGGACTAGGCTTATTTGAGTCCTCACTGTTGTCATTGTGGGTTTATTTTTAACCTCAGGCTCTGCTTCTCCACAAGGACATGAGAGTTTTGTGTTTTTCAGAAACACATGGGTTTGTCGGTGCCATTTTAGGCTCAGTTCATCCTGGGTCTTCCAGCGCGCTCTGTCTTTTGCCTTTATCACTTTTCATTATTATTCTTCCCGCTGCTCCAAAATTAGCCCGAAGGAATAGGCTTTTACCAAGCCTACAGGGTTACTACCCTTCTCCAGCTTCTTAGATCTAGGCCACCTTCTTGGCTGCAATTCATTTCTCATCTTCTACTCCCTCTTTTTCTCTGGTGTGTACGCACTCTCCAAGTGTCCCTTTCTCTCCCCAACACAACCATCTACCGGCTGCTCTAGGAAGGGACCCAACCACCAGAGAAGCACTGCCAACCCTGTCCAGTTTAACAGCATCTTGAAATGTTGGGGGGCACACTTGGGCTCCCCAGCAGATGAAAAGCAGAGCCAGCCCCACCTTTGGCTTCCCCTTGCCCCGTAGGAAGGCAGCACAGAGAAGGTTTTTCCCTCCCAGGTGCCCCTGTTGTCCTCCTGCCCTTTCCACATGGGCCCAGCCCTTCATTGTCCATCTTCATTAGCCCAAAGTGAGTGACATGCCCTGCACGTGACAGCTGGAGAGGCCAGGGTGTTAAGAGGATGGAGGGAGGAGGAGGGCTGAAGGGCAGTTTGTCTTTCAAATACCTTTCACATCTAAGCATCTTCTCTCCTCTCACAAGTCCACGGGATTAGCCCAGCCCCGGAGATGTCTGCAGGCCGAACACTCTTGCAAGACATGTCTGAAGAAGAACATTGTCATTTTTAAAAAACAGTGGTGGTTGGCTGGTTTCCTTCCTTTGAGGCTAGCACATAGCTCCACCCACAAGTTGCTCAGCACTATGTCCCCCAACCACCAGATTTGCGTGCCCCAGGTTGGCTTTTGATGCCACCCATCTAGGTACACAAGGAGGACAAGTCAACAGGAGCTCCAGGCTCTGCAACCATGGAAGGAGCTGAGGCAAGGAACATTTTCCTGAGGGTTTCTATACCCCCTTCACATTTGTTGGTAACTAGAGGAGTAATTTGGAGGTTATCTTGTACTGCTTGAGGATGCTGGGACTCCGAATTGCTCAGACTGCTTTTGTGTGTGCATGGTGTTACGGGACACGTTGTCCTGCTGCATTTCCTGTAGATCCCATTTGTGGGCTGGAGAAACATCTCACTTGGACTAATTTTGTTGTATAAAATAGAGACAACATTTACCTGCCAGGCAGGCACACAAAAGCGTTAATTTGGGGGAGAAAAAGGGGAATGGAAGAGATGCCCACAAAGCTTTACAGAGATAATAAAAGGTGTACTCATAGTTTACACCTTGTTACAAAATATTTGGTTTGTTTTAAGCTTAAAAATAAAATTTTGGGGTAAGAAGACTAACTTTTTTTTCCTTTTTTTTTCCAATACAGTGCTGTGGTTCTGGATGGGAAAATTTACGCCACTGGTGGGATCGTTAGCAGTGAAGGGCCTGCCCTGGGAAACATGGAAGCCTATGACCCTAAAACAAACACATGGACTCTTCTACCAAATATGCCCTGCCCTGTCTTTCGACACGGCTGCGTAGTAATCAAGAAGTACATCCAGAGCGGCTGACGGTACCTGGGAGCTGGATGGAGAACTGTGTGTACGTGTTGGAAGCGGGCAAGGAGAATACTACTACTTACAAACACAAGCAGCAAAGCCAGCCAGTGAACACATCGCTCTAAAGTCTTGAATAGTGTCTACATTGAATGTAGAAAAATCATCCTCACCTTTTGGTGAACGAGGAGCACAGAGCTCCGTGCTATGTAAGATATTGTAACTTAATAATACGAGGGTGTCACTAGATGTTATAGTGGCACTTGTTCTGGACATCGGCTTTTGGTCAACCCAGGTGCAATAGAATTTCACATATTTTTTAAGCTGGGGAAGAGAGGAAAAAACAAAAACAAAAAAACAAGAAAAAAAATCTGCATTTTACTTCTAGAGCTCAAGCTTGATTCTTAAAATAACTGTGCAGATTAGTTTTACTATTACACTTTAGGCATCAATCTATTTGAAAGGTCAAAGTGTCCTTACCACTTTGATTCCTACATTTGTTTTTAACAAATACATGCTTTTCAATACCAATGACTGAGAGGAATCTTGTGTGACAGATGGCTCATGTTGATGTCAGTCTTCCATCAGATCAAACGAATCTTTCAGTTCTCTAGAGCAGAGCCCGGGGTTGGGGGGAGGTGAGGTGGGGACTGGGGAGAAGACGAGTAGCCATTGGTAATAAATTCCTTGTAAAATGATGGGGGGGGATGTGTGGAAAGAGGTCTGTTGGGCTGGATGAGTTTCTGCACCCGTTGATACTTGTGTGGGCATGTGCGGCCATGCCTGTGGGTGGTGGTGGGGGGCTTCTGACCTTTTCCTCCTGGTTTCTGCTGATGAGCAAACTTGGCAGTGCATTCCAGGGGCATTCTCTTGGTAAAACAGCTCTTCGCTTCCAATTGGGATCCCAGGAGAATGCAGCGTAGCGTGGGATCCCCACATTTTCAGCAAGATGCCTCCTGTTGTGGCTGCGCGCTCACAGCTTTGGCTCTCAACCAAAATTCCTTACGTTGGGATGTACACCACTCTCTCTTATGTAAAGTCTGAGAAGATACTGCTTTCTTTTATTTTTCAAATACCCCATAGGGGTGGAAACCTTATCCTGCTCTTATTTACAGATTTTAAACACACGAGTTTAAATCCCATGGTAGAAGAACGCATAGACTTAAGCCCAGTATAAGAGACTTACAGTGATTACTATGTAGAGTTGTAAGTATATGCACAGCACAGGGGTTATATTTTTATATATATTAAAATATTGTCTATCCAGAGAGCATTGTGATGTGGAAATTCTTTATAAATTTATACATTAAAGGATCAAATGGGAAACGGACTGGGTAACATAGAGGGGGCAGGGGAAAGAATCTTAAAATTCGCAAGAAAGAAGTAACCCCAAGCTAAGGATTGCCTGATTTCTTTCCAAGTAGAGGGAAAAAAAAGTTGCCATACTTGCCTTTGCAGACTCAAATCCCAAATGCCATGCTGGTTAATTGAAGAAGGAGGGTCCTATACAGGGCGTAGGTGAGATTTACAGTCAATACCTAGATGAATTTCATACCAAATACGCTAGCCTTTTTATACTGAGGGAGGTCTGCCTACAGCTTTGGGGAAATCAATGCAGATGGTTAGCTAATCATCTTATTTTATTAATAATTGTTTATAAAATGAAAGAAAAAAAAATGAAATTTGTATCTTGCAGTATTTAAAGTGCTCAAGTCAGCTGAGTCCAGCTATAGGGTGACTCAAGTCTCTCATTTTGACAGTGAGGTTCCAGCCTTTGTTACGCAGTTGTTTTATTTATTCATTAAAGAAGAAGAAAAAAATAATAAGCACAACAAAATTATATACTAGTATGTCATTTAAAGTATTTATGTCAAACAGGGTGCAAGTGTGAACCTAAAGATTGGAGCACAAGTTTCTAACTGCCTGGGGCAGGACTAATTTTAGTGTTGGTGTGTGTCTACCTCCAAAGGAGGTGCTACCTGTCAACAAGACCTAAACACATTCAACATTTCCAGTTTAGCTTATTTCTTCATTTCTCACACTGGAACAAAACTGGCTATTTCTGTGAATAATATTAAAAACAGGGTTATCTGTAATGGTATTGTATATAGTTTATGTTTACTGTTAAGTTCTTGTTATATTATAATAAATATATTTATAGATCTAGATTCAGCATCCAGATTGGATTAATTTTGTCCCACCTGACCAAGAAACAGGTCTGCATGAACGGTGACTTCAGGTTTCATCCCAAGCATGGGTGAAAGCGTGTTCATCCCATCCCAAGCCAGCTTCCCTTGCGATTCCAGCACTGGATTGCTAATGCCCAGCTGCTCAGTAGTTGCTGGAGTACTTCTACACTCATTTCAGAAAACATTGTTTGAAGTTATTTGGGGATTTTATTCAGCAAGACTGTTTCTTCTGCATGTATTTTCCCAAACTTACTACTAAGTAAAGGGCTCAAGATAGTTTAGGAAGCTGTTTTAAAAAATACTGGTAAACAGCTTTTTTCTTTGGGGGGTTGGTGGAGGTGTTTTGGTGGGTGGTTTTTTTCTTTTTTAAATGACCGCTGTTCATACTTCACTGCTGCTGTGACGTCTAAAAGACAAAATCCAGTTTTGCCTGATGGTCAGAATTCCTTTGCATCCAGAGCAGGAGCCGTGGACCTCACCGGACACATCATGCAGGGAGCGCTTAAGCACAGTTCCTTTGATGTTTCATTAGGGTGTCATCTGGCAGTTGTAAAACTGGAGACAGAACAAAGATGAGCCAAATATAACTAGTCTCACATACCACCGCAGTGGAACATTTCAGCTGGATCTTAGGAGGCAATATCTGCTGTACACATTAACAGAAAGCACTGAAGTTGTCTCCGGTTCTCACAGGGTACATCCACACAAGTATTTAAGGGCATGAACCAGAGTTTTTAAACACTCAGGTTCAGGCTTAGTGGCTTGGGTTGAGCATCCTGCAAAGTTTACCAAAAGCTCCATGGCCCAGCACCACACAATCATGCTGCAGCAATCCAGACCACATGGAAGGAGTTGCCAACCTTTCCACCAAGGCTCTGCAAAGATCTTCTAACTCAGCACTAGTCAATATTATGTGGTAGGATGAACAGGACACAGGTTATTTGCTTTACTTGTATGGGGAAATTATTTTAGCTCCCCTCCAGGAAGCTGGCTGAGCGCTTCTGTCAAATGAATCACGAGCACATACCTGCTCGGTGATTTTTCTTCTTAAAAGCTTTATGAAAGGCAGGGGACAGGGTGGCTCAGCAGCCTGCTAACAGTGAAACCTCTCTAGTTCGCTGGCATGGCTCTGCCCTGGCTCGCCTGGGATGGAGCGATCTCCAAATGGGGCTGCTCACTGGGCTCAGGTCATCACCTACCCCTGAGAGTTTATGCCATCATCCACCCTTCTGTCATTTCATCCAGTGGCAAAGGCAGGGGACTAATAAATACTCGACAACCCTGGCTTTTAATTAACTGCAGGTAGGTGTTAAGGCTGAGCTTAGTGCTGTGCAATTGGAGCAAGCTAATTAGAGCATTTGTTACACTTCAGCTTGCCCTTGGCGGAGCCCGGACAAACCGGACACCAGCACGAGCACCCACGCTCCGCAGCTGCAGGGATTAGCTGGGAGCGGAGCTGGAGCCTGCATTCTGCCTGGCTTCACAAGTACCGTTCACTTAGATCAGCAGAGGCACGAGCCCCCACCAATCTGGGTCCTCACGGAGAACTGCTTTGAAGAAACCAGAATCGATCCCAAATCTTTTCCCCCACTGTCTCAGAACCGTGCTGCCTCCCCATTGCCAACCAAAACTGTGACTTCATATTTGAAACGGGTAAACCCACAAAGAGCCAATGCAGTCAAGTCCTGGCAGGCTGCAACCTGTGCCGGGTCCCTCAGAAAACACTGACTCTGTACCCACTCTGCCACTGTACAACTTGTCACACCAATACGGGGTCTCTAAATGGGAGAGTCACCCCTGAATGCTCTTTTCCATTTCAAGTCAGCCTAAAGACGGGAGCCAAAACACACTGTTGGCTGAAGTAGCGATGCCAGCACGTACAGAAAGGCAGCAGTAAGTTCCCATCAGCAGTGAGTGTTCTGGGTTGGTAACTTTTAGAGTTCAGAAAAAGCCAGAAAGAGAATGGTCTGGAGGGAAGCAGATGGATGGGTCTGCAGCACAGCGTCTCCATCACTCGTTACATTAATCTGGACAGCAAAACCAGAACAGAAATGCTGTTATTTCCCCTGAAAAGCCAATCTGTTTGAGGCGTGATTAAACACTCACTGAGGTCAGAATTCGTGAAAGCAAGGGCTGCCATCACAGGCTCCTGAGCTGAGCTGTGCAAGCATGGCAGGCTGACCAGCATGCCTCCAACTCTGGAGACCAGGAACAAGAAAGGAAGTGGCAAGGTTACCTCGAAGTATGACTCGTCCCTTTGCTGGCCACCAGTGTTTTTCCTCTCGATAACACACACGGCTTTCAGCGATTCCTGTTTAGCTAGTGGCTTTCTTAAGGAGTAACAAATTCCAATTTTCTTTATCTAAACAAATTTGACTTCAATCATCAGCAGCTATACACGCAGTATTAAATGTTTTGGCTCTGTTACTACCTGGGAGAAGGAAGCTCCAGTGCTGTCATCACACCAAATCTGTCTCTGAATTTTTCATTACTGGTCGTCTATCCAGCGAAGGTTTGAAAGGCTGCCTGCTGGTTTTAATTTCATCACCCATTATTTCTGACCAGCATTCTTTTTTCCTTCGGAGTTCACATCCCAGATCTTACCCAGCAAGTTTCATCCTGGCAACGGTATCAAACTCTTTCACAACCTGTCCAGAGAACAGCACCAGTAACCCAGGTTTTTTAATAGCTTGACAGGCAACTCCAGCGTGTTGCTTGTAAGCAAATTAATACAGGACTCGGAATTGTGGTGACAACTGAGGCTGAGCTGAAGATGGCTTAAAAAGCTGTCACGCCTCACACCACAGGCAATACATGCACATTCCCCCATCATCCAGCATGGGTGACCTTTAGCAAACACCTAACCGATGTCACTGGTGACACTCCTGCATAAGCGTCGGCTCTTCCCCTCTTCCCACCTCATTAAAAAATATGTGAATAAACAGATGTTTATAAAAATAATAGCTCTTATAGGTTGAAAGGAACCGATTCCTCTCCACTTCTCGGGAACTGGAACCACCCCTAATTCGTAGCACAATATCCTCATGCTGGTGGAGAGCTCCACAGTAACGACTGGTGAACACACCAAATGCTTTCAGCATGAAGGTGACACACCAACTGCTAAAGCATTTATGTTCCATAAAAGCCCTGTCCCTCCCCCCACGCTGGACAGAACCAGCTCTGGCAAAGCAAGTCTAAATTTCCAAGCCTGTTGGAATTTCTGTAGCCACCATTTCCATTCAAAGAGATCATCCTTTAATATTAATTAATTTCACATCCAACAAACACAGGGTTCTGTTACATGTCAGCTTGGGGTTCATTTTTACCTCCTTCAATTTATGCTCAGCTTTTCTGCAAGCTGCCTGTTTAGGTTCTGGGACATGTAGTGCTACCCACAGCCTTCCCAGGGAAAACAAGGAATGGGAATATGGTGGAAGAGCTTGGGAATGGCTCGCATTTCTGTTTTCTATTCAGCAAAAGGTATCCTATGGGCATTAAGGCGTCAGGAGCACGTACTACCTGCGAGGATGTTGGACTTTCCTTAGTGGATCAGGGTTGTCCATTTCAGGAGGTAACTGATCACTCAACCATCTCCAGAACACCCAGAAGTATCTGCCCTACTGGCACTCATTTTTAATAACACGTGGGTACCTCAGAAAGAGTGATGATGATGTGACAGCTATCAAAAGGGCAAGTGAAATGACTGGGTAATTACAGGGCATTCACCTAACATCAATCCCAAGTGAAAACGGGACGATGGTATCTAACTAAACTGATCATGAATCAAAGAGATAAGAATAAATACGATGATTTTCTAGAAAACCGGCCGTATCACACAGTCCCGATCTTGTTCTCTGACAGGATTACACATTTGATTGATAAGGTAATAGATTTTCAACAGCATGTGACAAAATACTTCAACTTTCTCACTGCACAGTATTCAGACAGCAAATATTAAACAGGCTAAGAATAGGCAGATTAATTGAGGAACATCTAATCTGTTCGAGTAGTTCTCAATTTGGTGTTATCAGTGTAGTCCTAACAGGCGATCCTCGGCTTCCAAAGTTCTTGAAGGAAAACGTTGACATAAATCCCTAGTCAAAGACCTGTGGAAACAGAGATTAGCAGAGCAGGAGCTAATGAGGACCAAACAAGTCCTACGTACCACGCTGGCTCCTCCAGCTGGCTGGGACCACTGTCACTGAACTTCTTTTCATGAAGTTAGGCAGGACCTCAGAGGTGGGAAGGAGGAAGGCTGGGGTTTGGGACAGAGAACAGCATCGGGAAAAGTTGTGGGTCTGAGAAGTGTCAAGCAAGAAGAGCTCCCAGCCCAATTTCACAGCATAAAAGGACTAAATTGATCTTTGGGTGTGTAAAAAGGGGAACAGCGAGTAGGAATCAGTGATTTTTTTTTGCTTTATATATGGCACTGGTGGGACCAATGCTGGAGTATCACATCAATTTCCTCTGTGAACAAATGTTTTAGACGATGTTGAAAAATTGACCTACTGCAGAAAAGAGCCACAAAATTGACTTAAAGGCTGGAGAAAATGCAGTGAAAGCCATAAAGAGCTCATTCTGCTCAGCAAAAAGAAGACCGAGAGGCTACTTGATCACAGTGCATTAATATCTTCAGGGTTTTGGAAGGGGCAGACGGGTGGGATATCGGTGTATGAAAAGTCTAGAGCAGAAAGAGAAGGCAAGCAGCAGTGCCTGGAAGTAGACACTGGACTGAAATAAGTGAGGAATAAGACTCCTGTTTCTATCAGTTTCTATCAGCTCAGAGCACAGAGTCGGTGTACAAGTTCTGCAAATCACAACTAGGTGCAAAACCCTCTAAGCCAAACAGAAGTTGGAACCTGCACATGGGTGAGATGAACTCATACGTGCACCAGAGTCCACAAAGCAGTGTTTGGGGCTGGCAGTACCCTCTGTGAATAACCCCAAATTTTTGTGACATATTGCTGATAATTTAAATCATCATTAGGTGTCAGCTCATTTCCATTCCCAAAATTTATTCTCATGTACTGAAAAGTTTAACACTGTAAAATTTATGCTCATGGCTGCCTCCAAATCTTGTGAAAAGGAAGCTTTTTATTTAAAAAAAAAAAAAAGCTTTCTGCCTTCTGGACATGCTTTAAATGTTAGACGAAGACTGAGGCACGCTAACCCCGATGTAAAAGCTGGATGGTAATTTTAAACCAGTGACATCTCCAGTGCTTCATGGAAGCATAGTCTTGCAAGCTTCCACTTCCAATGTCTAACATTGCATTCAGTTATTACTGAACCGATATTAACAGTCACGTCAACACGTGACTGTTCTCGTCACATCTGGGGTTGGACTGGATCTCTGGAGGTCCCTTCCAACCCCTAGGATTCTGTGATGTCCTTCAGCTCACCAAACCTTTTGTAATGTCACAGAGAATGCAGCGGGTGTGATTTCAAAGCTCATGTCGGAAGTTTTTCACAAGACATCTAAAGCAGATCAGCAACTCACCCTCTTCTCTCACCAAAGTCAGGTACCGCTGCTCTTCCAGGCGGCTGCCACATACAGAAGGGACACTGCCAGATATAACCAACTCAGCAAGGGAACACAAGACCTGTATGACAAAACTAGAGCCGAGTGTTTTGGAGACAAAAGACAGTTCCTTCACTACACCAACACATTTTAGTTTCTCTCTACAGCAGAAAAATTTGATTTCTTAGTGAATTTATTCAGTGCAATTTTAATCTGTTTTCTAGGGTGCATGAATCTTGTACATTTTGGTCTCTGCTTTATTTCCTTTGCTGAATAAATACGTCAAAGGTAGCCCTTCTGAAATGTCCCAAGTCTTTCCTTCCACCCAGTCTCAAGGCCCAACTCTGACCAGTCATTTGGCCTCCTACAGACTCCCACTGCCCGACAGAGTGGAACATCTCTGGGTTAAGGCACAGTTCCAGGTTTACGCTGACACAAAGGGGTTTTCATCACAACATAATTCATCTCCACAAAAAACCCAAGATGACAAATGGTGCGAGCATTCCCAGCAGCCATCCAGTCCCAGCGACCTGTACGTTTCTCACACACACTGCCAAATTCCTCACTGCCGAGAAACACGAGTAAACAAAGCGCAACACAGAGCCTACCACAGCAGAGCCGACTCAACGTCTGCCATAAGCCAACACACCCTAAATGCCTCAAATACTGAGCCTGAACGACCTTCTTCTCTGCTCCCAACCTGCCCCTCTCCTGTAACTCGACGTGAGGAGCTTTCTAACACCAAGGCGACCTTCTGCAGCTGAAAACAGCTTTATTCCAAACCAGAATCCACGTTATTTCAGCCTGGAGAAGGCTGCGGGGGGACCTCATTGCAGCCTTCCAGTACCTGAAGGGAGCAAAGAAACAGGAGGGGAATCAACTTTTTGAAAGGGTAGACAGTGGCAGGACAAGGGGGAATGGATTGAAGCTAAGGGAGGGAAAATTTAGATTAGATATTAGGGGGAAGTTTTTTACAGAGAGTGGTGAGGTGCTGGAACAGGCTGCCCAGAGAGGTAGTGGATGCCCCGTTCCTGGAGGGGTTCCAGGCCAGGTTTGATGGGGTCCTGGGCAACCTTGTGTAGATCCAGGACTGAGGTTGGTGGCCCTGCCTGTGGCAGGGGTGTTGGAACTCTATGATCCTTGGGGTCCCTTTCAACCCAGACCACTCTATCATACTATGATTATCGACAAACCTTGATGCAGATGGCCACCTCATTCCACTGAAAGTGGGGAATCCATTTTCAAGCTTAGCAGCTTATTGTATTTTTAAAGGAAACGGATTTTCCCTACTACTGAAGGAAGGCTCCACGTAGCATAATTCAAATGAATCCCTTAAATAACTGGCATCTAGTCATAGTCACAGCCATTTACAGGCAGTGGCTTCAACTGAAATACACTCCCTGTGCGCTCACCTAGAAATGGAATGAGGCTGAATTAATTAGTGTTAAAGTTTATTCTCCCTCATTTTTACATAATCATTGCATGACCACAAGTGACGCACTGAAGGGGGAGAAAAAAAAAACAATTAAAGCGTTTGGCTTCATGAATCAGCCTCCTGATTTTGCTCTCAGAATTTATTCACACGCAGTGCTGGCTCAAACCCCCGGATATTACAAGTCCAAATCCTACCCGAGATACAGAACAAAAGGATCTCATTTTTAATTTATTAAAATTAATCATCTGAGGGGCCTCAAGGAGGGAACGGGATGTGCAACACTGCAAGTGTAAGGGGATATGGGAAGATGCTGTTCAAAGCTACGTTCAAGGCAGAAACGAACAGCAGAAGGGAGCAGCATTAAGCTGAGAACACCTGACAAATATGACTGTGGCACAAGCTTTTACGAAGGTTTTATTAACAACACAAGATACCATCCAACTATTCCCCACTAATTGATGTTTTTGAAGCACCACTCAAAGTTCACACAGCATCTTTACAAGAATCCTCTCATCAATGCCCAAATAAAGCAGTTTTGTCCCTTCTGACTGATCATTTTTAGAAATCGGGCCTCAAACCATCCCCTCTGTGAACATGGCCATCACCACACCTGAAAGCTGGAAAGAGGTATTCAAGACTTCATACCCTACATTCTTCATTCCCAGACCAAAAAGCCCTTGGATGGTGTCAGGTGTGGTGCTGGTCATTCAGATGAAACATCTGCCCACACTGATCCAAAATGTGCCTAGGCTCTGACTCATCTGCCTCATTGTTATATTTACACCATAATTTATAGAATGGATGTTACATTTCGGATCTCATTGTGCTTCCAAAGTCACATACAAAAGCAGAATTGGAGTCAGACATGGAACAAGTCACTACTACCCTCTTCCCCAGCGAGCCGTTTGCCCAGGAGCCCTGTAATTTACAGTACACAGAAAGGAAAACAGGGAAACGAGGTGTGTTGTATGTCACACCTGGAGTACTGCATTTGGTTTGGGACTCTCACTACAAGGAGGACAATGAGGTGCTTGAGCAAGACCAGAGAACAGCTACAAAGCAGGTGAAGGGTTTAGAATACAAGTCTTATGAGAAGCAGCTGAAGGAGCTGATTGTTTAGTGTGGAGGAGACTAAGGGGAGACCTCATTGCTCCACACACCACTGGGGTGGGGGTCAGTCTCTTCTCCCTCATACGGGGTTTAAAAGAAGAGTAGATGTTGTGCTTAGTGACATGGTCTAGTGTTGGACCTAGTAGGGCTGGATACATGGTTGGACTCAATCCTGAAGGTCTTTTCCAACTGAAACCATTCTATGATTCTATGTCCTATGGCTCAAGAGAAGCCATGATAGATCTACAGAACAGCTAGATCATACTGTTCCACGTTCTATACATCATGTGCAGTTCGTTAGCTCTGGATAAACTGCCAACCAGCACTATGTGGGCTGAATCTGCACTTGCATTACCTCTCCTATGCATGAAGTGTTGGGGGAGGGGAAACTCAGGGAATTCCTAGATACATTAGAAGTTCATCTTAAAAAAAAAAAAACCAAACAAAAAACCCAAAGAACTCTGATAAATAGGAAGGAAAGTGAGTTTTTCCTTAAAAACCCTCCAATGAGATACTCTGGCATGACTTGGATGCTGAGGTACTACAGGCAGGCGTGGGTGGTACCCTGCAACTGAACATACAATGTTTTCTAAGAACAGAGCAATACTTCGTAACAATTACATTACTCACCCGCCAGTGTGCAATGCTAATTGCACTTCTTCAGGCAACATTCATAATCAAAGGGGGGTTTTTTCCCCTTTCTTCGACAAACACAGGAAGCAAAAGTTGGGGATTAAACCACTCAAAATAACTAAACAGCAAGATCCCAGAGTGAAACATCTGAACTGTGAAACCAAGGAGGTCTGGTAAGAAAAAGACCGAAATCAGCAAGGAGGCAGCATTTTGTTTTAAATACATTTTTGAAGGAGCTAAAGCTGTGTTTTCTTGTCATCTTTATTCAAGTATTTCACAGCAGTTATATTACAAATTACAGTAAAATGTTCAAAATTTCCAGAAGTTCAAAAAAATTAAATAACTTACTTCAAACTAACGTAAAATGAAGTCAAAATGCGAAACATCAATTTAAACACAGTTCTGAATAAAACTATAGAATCCAAAATATACCATAGTTGATGAAGGAAGTCTACTTAATCCACAAAGTAGACACACGTTAATGAAACCAAACAGGACTCTCCAATGTCTAAATAACCCAATGTACAAGATACAAAAGATGCAAGTACAAGCCCAAATTCAAGCTTATGTTGTGATTACAAAATAAAATAAAAACAAAATAAATGACTACCAGCTGTGGGACCTGCCATTCAGGAGACTGAAGGTAACACCAGCGCTGAGCAACCAATTTAATTACAAAAACAAAACAAAACCAAAAAAAAGGAAGACAAGATATTACAAAAACCAGTAATCCTATAAATACATTGGCATATGAAGAAATCAAGTAACGATACAGAGGACACAAAACAAAACAAAAAAAATTAATCACAGGTGAGATTCAAGCTTGCAAATACAGTTAACTCCATGGCCATCAACTTCACTGTGCAACTGTGTATCTCCAAGACAGCCCCACCAATCCCCCCCCCCG
>VZTU01016962.1:46844-69521 GCA_013400835.1 Zapornia atra | reverse complement strand
CACAAAAACTGCCCACATCATTCTCAGGACCTCAGGAAGATTCTTAGTCCCCGACCTAACATATCTTTGAGCCCATTCACCAGTTTTGACCTTCTTGATCATATCAAAAGTAGACTTCTAGACCTCACATTTACACTACCCCTTCAAAACATCCCCTCTTCATTCTCAACTAGGCTGCATTGCTCTGTGAAAGGAACATCTTTTAGGATAGGAGAAGAAAAGTTTTGTTCCTGGTAATACCATTACACAGGTTCTTCTTTTACAGAGACACACAAGCCTCCAGGAAGAGTGAAAAACTGAGCAAGGAACACAACATTTAAAACCAAAACCCACCATCAGACTGCCTTTGTGTCCTGCCTACTTCCCCCAGTAAAGCTAAGGGAATGGTACAAGTAGAAGGGGTGTTTAATGGAGCAGGGAACCACACAACCAAACGTGTAAGTGAACACTACATTTCATCATCTAGATTGATTCTCACTGTATTTACTGGAAAGAAAAAAGCATAACTGCAAGAACACCACAGACCTGATCAGCTGTCATATGAGGCCACAAAAAGTAAAATTGCTCTGAATCCTGCAAAACAGTTGAGCATGATTCAAATAAGAAGGAGCAACCACAGGGTAAAACTGATGCAAAACTAAAGAGCTAATGGGCAGGACCTGCTGTCCCCTCTCCCCCTTAAAGTTGCTATTTTGTAAATGTAAACAAGCTAGAGTAGAATCCACACTTTTTGTTTTATAATCAGTATCATTCATGACACACTGAAGCTCGCAGTAAGTAACAGAGTAGAATAACTATTTACAGAAGAAAAACTTCTGAGTTCACTTTATTTCAAAAACTCAGAAGTATATACAACTGCAGGTTAACACATTAACACCTTTTCAATCATTCCTTTTAAAACTACTCATCTGCAATCTACCCATTGATACCCAGTCTTTTGGCAGCATTTGTGCCAGAGGCTGTAGAAATACTATTGTCAGAGGAATCCCGCTTTATAGAACTGAGTTTCTATAACTCAAACTATTATAATACCAATTATTCACACATGAATACGTTCACTTGCCTTCTGAATTGCTAAACTCTTCTCTCTATAATCTTCACATAACCTCTACAGATTTGCCAAGGGGATCCTCACTTCATTTCTAGCTTCTTTCTGGTTTGCTTTTTTGTAAATCATTACTCAGAATTTTTAATGACAATAAATACTTGTTTGACCATGAGTTGCACATAACCTTTCGCTTCGGTTCACATGAAGTTGATATCAAAACCAACCAGTCCCCATTTTTTTCCCCTAAGCTGCACAGTATCTGCAGACAGCATTTTTTAAAAGTATGTTGTAATACAATGTAATTAATCACCAAATACAAATTTAGTCTGGAGTTCATTAAGTGGCAAGTGAGATTTCTCAGTTCTTCCATTCCTACATCAAGACACTTAAGGGTCAGCCAGAAGATCCCTAAGCTTAAGGCAGACAGCACTTCTCCCAGAGGTGGTCTCCCATGATTAAAAACCAAATAAATTCTCTACTTATTTCAGAAGGACTAGTCCTCCAGGCATGTGTTAAGTAAAATGAAGCCTGTAGCAGACTGTCAGATATTCTCTCCCATTGGCAAGTTCTGCCTTAAGAGTCTCAGTCACACACCAGAACATCTTCTGGTGAAATAAGCACCCTTACCTAGCGGCGCACACCACCCCTGCCCCAGGCAGGGTACAGTTCTTGGATATTAAGGAACAGTGACAGTCAAAAAGCTCAAAACTATACAAACTGACAAAAAATTTAAATCCTTCACAGATTCCTGAAGTATTTCTGCAAGATCTAGAAGTAACTGTCACCTTTCTATTTAATGTGGTCTCAGGAAAACAGATCTTAAAAACGACGGGTGAATGATACAGAAGCTTCAAAGTTGAGGTATACACTGTTGCTGTCCCATAAATTCAGCAGTATAGTGACAGAACTGCAGACTATATAGCAATAAAGTTACAAGCTGGAAAAGGAAACAGATATAATTAGACAATTCAAAGACTGCCAATCATTAACAAGCAAGTTTGCTTTCCTTAATGTGGAGGAGCTCTAATGAGAAGATGTAGCAGTAAAACCAGATATGTTTCTCTTGATATTTCTGTAGATTGACTACTACAGTATATTCAGTGCAGTACAGTGCTAGCAGAGGCTAACAAGTTCACTTTGTGCTGCAGAAAAGAAGATCCTTATATGCTGCCACACAGCTAAAAAGTCCATCAGAGAATGTGAATCCTCTGTCGTTAAATGATAAAGCTCACATCCATCAAACAGTGGATTCTCTGTGGTTACCTTTATTTCATGAAGAATTCCTGGGGATTGAAATTCCAAAGGAGATTCTCATGGCAGGCAAGATCACCATGGATCTAGATTTTGTCCCTGCAGTATCAAGAACCACTTGAAGCAATACACGTGTTTCAAGTTTTTCTTCCATGATCAAAACCCTAAACTTCTATCTGATGTCTTGTGCGTGAAGTAACTCAAAGCCTTGAGAAAGCACTTATTACCAGCAATTTACGCTCTCTTATGCAGCGTCCAGGATATCTATATATCTGCCACAGTAATTTAGCTGCTTCCAGTAGCTCCACATTTCTTACCAAGGGGCACTGAACAGTCCACTTGAAAGTCTCTGGAGTTTTTAGTCACAAAGTCCCAAACTGCAGTCAGAGATAAGCAGCAAGAAAGAACAGAGCACAGTTCCACAATGGCTTAAAAAGCAAAATGAGGTGCCAGCTTCCACTAACAGACAAAGCCACTTCTCCCTCCAAAGCCAGCTATAGCATTTCTACTACCTCATTTGTGCCTGCACTACTGTTCCTGCAGTAAAACAGATAAGGGAACTAAATCTGTCTGAAACATTGTAATTTTTTTCTGGGATAGTTTTCAACAACTTTAGTTCCCCAACTGAGCTTTTTCCAACTCAGGAATGGTGGTACTGGAAATGCAACCAGTGAAAAGGCGAGGCAGCACCTTTGAAGTAACCTGCAGTTTTGACCAGCTCCAAGTGACTGTGGAACTAACTCCTGAAAGACATTCTCTTCACCTAGATGAAGGACACTCAAGGCACAGACCTGGCAAATACATTTAAAATCTGCATGCAACAACTTAACACCTTTATGATCTTTACCAGCATGCTACTGAGCATCAGTTTATGCTACGTAAACAAATACTTGGAGAACCTGGGTGCTTCTATTCAACAAGGAGTCAAGTTGGAGAAGGAGGAGATGAAATGTGCTTAAAAAAATAAAATCTTGGCTGCAGTATCCACAGTATTTTCTCACCCTAATGACCTGCTTTCCCCTACCATGCCCCTAGAATGCTCTCAGCTCAAGCTCTTCCCAGTATTTTTCGCAAAATTCTTCCAAAATCTTCTGTTCCTCCCCACTCTGGCCAAAAAGGACAGAAGATACACCACACCTGAGATGTGCATGCCACCCCTGGCCAATACAATGTTTAAACTGATCAGCCCACACAGCCAGGCAGAACAGGTTACTACCACTTTCAATCTATCGCCTCTTCCTTCAGTAGATGTGTGGATTTATCTAGCTACCAATTTTCACAAAGTCTTTCAACCCTCAACTCCTGTCAAATCTGTCTGAACTCAGCTAAGCGATTCAGAAGCTATTAGGGGAGCAGAGATGGACAAAGAACACAGGTGCTATTTGCTTGGGAAACCAAGTTAAAAATGTAATTTACATGAAACCAGAGTAATTATGTTAGTAAAGTGCATGACAAGTTTTATACTTTCCACCTCTACAGATCTGCTTGTTTTCCCTCTGCTCAGTAGGTCTATACAACAGCAACCGTTACAGCTATTTACATTTTTGGTATGTTCAGCTGGCTAATAAGCTGCTGAATGATACCTGCCCTGCTGCAAAAGAGCCGGGAACAACGCAAAGGTCACCTGCAACTTCCCAAGCAGAGAAGAAGCTTCCACTCTATTTGAAATCATTCAATGGAGTTTACAGTATTTGTTTGTATCACATATCTGAAAAGCTCATGGCTGCTGGCTGGTTTGTGTGTCAAGGAGACAAAACCAGAAAAAAAATAAATACAAAGGAAACTGAAGTTAAGAAATTATCACAGAATGTTAGGAGTTGGAAGGGACCTCAAAAGATCACCTAGTCCAACCCCCCTGCCAGAGCAGGATCACACAGACTAAATCACACAGGAACGCAGCCAGGTGGGTTTGAATGTCTCCAGAGAAGGAGACTCCACAACCTCTCTGGGCAGCCTGTCCCAGGGCTCTGTCACCCTCACAAGGAAGAAGTTCCTCCTTATATTCACATGGAACTTCCTATGCTCCAGCTTGTACCCGTTGCCCCTTGTCCTGTCATTGGCCATCTCTGAGAAGAGCCTGGCTCTATCCTCCTGACTCTTGCCCTTTACATATTTACAAACATTAATAAGGTCACACCTCAGTCTCCTCTTCTCCAAGCTAAAGAGGCCCAGGCCCCTCAGCATGTCCTCATAAGGAAGATGTTCCACTCCATCACCTTGATGTCCCTGCACTGGGCTCTTTCAAGGAGTTCTATGTCGTTCTTGAACTGAGAGGCCCAGAACTGGACATGATATCCCAGATGCGGTCTCACCAGGGCAGAGGAAAAGGGGGGAAGGACCTCTCTTGACCTACCAACCAACCTCCTCCTAATACAACCCAGGATGCCACTGGCCTTCACAGGCCCGAGGGCACATTGCTGGCTCATGGTCATCCTGCTGTCCACCATGAGCCCTAGATCCCTCTCACCCACACTGCTCTCCAACAGGCGCTACACACTTGCTCTTGCACACCTCAGGTATGGTGTATCCTCTATCCTGTTCGGCTGGAGTGGGAAGGAACAGAAATGGGTAAAAAACACAAGAAAATCAACAACTTCTGCAGACATACATTGAGTCTTTAAAGAATTTCAAGCACACACTGCCACAGTTTTCAAAGGGGAGGAAGGAGTAATATCTAAAAGATCTGAAAACTGTTACTTATTACATCATTTGTACATACTACTTAGGGGGGAAATTATATTAGAACTCATTAAGATAAGAAAGGTGGCAATAATGCTTTCAGGGAAACGTTCTTAAGAGAGACTGACCAATCTTGTAGTACTGAGTTAGAAAGGAGATGAGAAACAAGAGACTATAAAAAAGTCCCTGATCAGATAAATTGTAGGACCCTCTTTGCGCTTTGCCAGAGAGAAAAAGACATTTGATTAATTCATGAGGTATTTAACAGTGAAAAAAAGAAAATTTCTTTGCTAGTAGGCATCACCAAGTCCAAAAGTTTGATGGGCTCCCAAAAAAGATCAGGCAATCAGGATTTATTAGAACTCCCACAAATTCAGCAAATAGCATTTTAAATTAGAAAAATTACAAAGTCTACAGGATTTAAAAGCACTGGCAACCAACTCAAAATCAGCTAAGGTGATATTTCCTTCAAAATCAGGCATAAAAAAAGAAATAATTCTCAAATTTTTGTAACTTCCTTGAAGGCAGCATCAGATAGAGGAGGTCAAACCCAGAATGCCAACACCAACTCTACCCAGAACAAAATGATAGAGAAAAAAGGAGACGTAGTTGTCTCAGCTCTAAGTAAAGATGTCTTCAAATTCCAGAAACTAATTTATAATGGTGTTTTTCAAATTACAGTACTTCCTTCTAATCTTAAGTGAGAATTAGCCCAAGTCAAATCCCTTTTTGGAGAGCAGGAAAAGAAAAGAGTAGCAAGTGTAGCATTTGCAGCTACCAGATTTTAATGGTAGCATTGGTATGACTGTTACTGTGTTGGTATCCAAATTCTGAATCCAAATTCTAAACTAGTACAAAAGGCAGAAAATAGTTAAAAAACACAAAAACCATACGGCATCTGCTGTGCCACGTCCTTTGATAAGGTATTACTGTAGTCACATGAAAGTCTGAAGTACAGCCATCGCTGGCACCACTGTATCAGAGAGGTCAAAGAGACTAAACAGATAAAAATCAAAGCATGAGAATCAGTTTGAGAAAGATTATAAACAAAGACTTCTCATTTCAAAAAGTCTTTTTAAAGAATATATTCCTGCCACTATAAAGCAGAAACAGAGTTTATTATGATAGCAAAGATGCCCATTTAGCAAACAAACAGAAAACCAACCAATAACCCAAAGAGGCACACAAAATATTATTTATTTAGGAACTAGATTTTGTATATCCTTGCTTGATCTCCCTAGAGTTCTTTCTACAAAGACCAGTATTCTAATTGCTGGGGAAAGTTAGCAGCATGTTTACTTCATATTTATAAAATGGCTTTTATGTAAAACTTACATTTTCAATACTTCACACAACAAAACATATTTTAATTTATTTGCTCCAAATGCCGTTTTCACAGTTATCATATTCATCACAGAGCATAAAAGTCATCTTCCCTACAAAGAATACATAAAATCTGCAGTCTATTACTACAATATATTACTGTTAAATACTGAAAAAAGAGCTAAGCATGTAAAACCAAATCTTCCCCATACAGTTTATTTCTACGTAACACTAAAAGAAGCAACTGCAAGACAGCAAAATAATGTGCAACATACTCCATCTACTGGCAAAATAGAGCAGTAGGACAGAGTTTTGCTATACAGCATCCCAATAGTTAGAGATGCTAATGTTTTAGATGCTATTGGGCACCTAAATCACTAAGTACGATTACTTTACCAGACACATCAAACTGCACATTGCTGGAAGCTTCCTTTTCCACACATGTACATAAAAGAAAGGAGAGCCTTCTCATTGGTGCCCAGTGACAAGAGGTAATGGGCACAGATTAAAATGGAAGACATTCAATTCAAAATTAAGAAAAACAAATTACTGTGAGAATGCCCAAGCACCAGAAGACGTTTACCAGACGCGTCACAGAGACTCCATGCTTTGAGATACTCAAAACACAACTGAGCACAGCCTGGAGAAACCAGCTCTAAGCAGGGGATGGTGACTGGAAGAAAGGCAACATCGTGTACATTTTTAAAAACGATGACTCAGGGAACTACTGACCTGTGAGCCTCACCTCTGTGCCTGGGAAGATCATGGAACAAAACCTCCTAGAAGCTATGCTGAGGCACACAGAAGATGGGGAAGTGATTTAAGATAGCTTGGCTTCACCAAGGGCAAATCCTGCCTGACCAACCTGGTGGCTTTCTATTATGGGGTGACCACATCAGTGGACACAGGAAAAGCAATGGATGTCATCTATCTGGACTTCTGCAAGGCCTTTGACACAGTCCCCCACAATATCCTTCTCTCTAAACTGGAGAGAAATGGATTTGATGGGTGGACTGTTCAGTGGATAAGGAATTGGTTGGGTAGTCACATCCAGGGAGTAGTCGTCAATGGCTCTATGTCCAGATGGAGAGCTTGGACAAGTGATGTCCCCCAGGGGCCCGTACTGGGACCCGTATTATTTATCATCATCAATGATATTGACGGTGAGGTTGAGCGCACCCTCAGCAAGTCTGCAGATGACACCAAGCTGAGTGGTGAAGTTGACACACTGGAAGGACAGGATGTCATCCAAAGGGACCTGGAGAAGCTCGACATGTGCTGACAATGTGCGCTCATAGGCCAGAACGACAACCTTATCCTCAACTGTATCAAAAGGAGCATGGCCATCAGGTCGAGGGAGGTGATTGGTCAAGGGTGGGGGCTGGACCCGATGATCTCTCGAGGTCCCTTCCAACCCCTATGATTCTGTGATGCTGTGATTCTGTGATTCTATTCTCCCCCTCTGCTCTCGTGAGACCTCACCTTGACTACTGTGTCCAGTTCCAGAGTCCCCAACATAAGGAGGACATGGAACTATTGAAATGGGTTTAGAGAAGGGCCACAAAGAGGATTAGAGGGCTGGAGCACCTCTCCTGTGAAGACAGGCTAAGAGAGCTGGGCTTGTTCAGCCTGGAGAAGAGAAGGCTCCAAGGAGACCCTATAGTGGCCTTCCAGTACCTGAAGGGTGCTTTAAGAAAGCTGGGAAGGGACTTTTTAGAAGGGCATGTAGCATGAGGTAGAATGGTTTTAAATTGGAAGGGGGTAGATTTATATTGGATATTATGAAGAAATTCTTCACTATGAGGGTGGTGAGACACTGGAACAGGTTGCCCAGGGAGGTTGTGGCTACCCCCTCCCTGGAGGTGTTCAAGGCCAGGTTGGATGGGGACTTGAGCAGCCTGGTCTAGTGAGAGGTGTCCCTGCCCATGGCACATGGGGTTGGAACTCCATGATCTTTAAAGTCCTTTCTAGTCCTAACTATTCTTTGATTCTAAGACCTCCAGAGGTTGCTTCCACCCACAGCAATTCTGTGATTCTATCATCATACAACTACTTACATCAGGCTTTTGACCTATGCCCCACACAGTCAGCATGGAAACATTTTAAATTATCTGTAGTAGAACTCTCCCAAATAGATTTTCAGCAATGTCTAGTAACGCAATATTCATCTGCACTGTGATACACCATCCACCACCAGTGTGCTTTCAACAAGGGAAATGGATGTTGCAGATTAAATCTAACCCAGGAACATGTATCATCATGTCTGCAAATAGAACAACAATTTTGTGCCACATTTCTTACAGCCCATCAGGTTTAATCAAATTAAAAAATAATTTTACATATATTGGGGAAAAAACCCCAATGTAGTAATATGGAACTAAAAAACTAAGTTAAGTATCGCACAAAATGTATCAACTCAGAAAACAAAACAGCATGTGATAAACTAATTCTCATTCTCTGCTGAGCGCGACCTGAACAGCAAACAGGGCTTCAAACCGGAGAAGGCTGCAGCAGTGTCTGTGGTCCACCCTGGTTTTAGAGAAGATGCTTGACAATGATTTCCTTTGGGGTTCTCAAGTGTTTCATCTGAACTGCCCTTTTTGCAGCTATTTTCTAAAATACTGTAACAAAGCTCTTAATTTAATCTGGAAAAAAAAGTTATGATTGGTGATTTTTTTTTCCTTAGATTTATCTACAGAAAAAAGTTATTTGTAGTTAAAATAGCAGGAAAAAATTGGAAAATTTTAAGAAATATTAATTGCCAAGTACAGTTTTTAATCTTGTGCAATTAAAATACATAAATCATTGTTCTTGTTACTCTGCTTGTTTAATAATTTTAGTCCTTTAAAAAAATATTAGTTGAGTATAAAAAAGTATTTCCACTCTACCTCTAAAATCACCTCTGTTCAGAAATCCCTTCTCTAAACTTGTTTCTCTCATACATACAATCATAATCCACCATGTAATTTGCTGCTATGAGCTCCCTACAATCCGCTCAGTTCTGCTCTCACTTTACTCCAGTTCTTTCCTTCAAAAATCCTTCTAAGACTGGAAACAGGGAAGAGAAACTGTCTCCACTGAACTTACCACATCAACCTTTAAGTGTGCCTACTTGAATCCTGTCTGCGCGCTTCTGATTGCTCAATTCCCGGTTCCCTCTCTTGATTACCAGATTCATCACATCTCTCTTGGACTTTCCCAGACTTGGCCTCAAAAGGCAGATTTTCATTTGATCATACTCCCAAACACCACTAAGCCTCAAAATTTCTTGCCTTCCAACCTAATGTAAAATACTAACAGGAACAGTGCCTTAACTAACTTTTTTTTTTTGTTTACACACAGAAACACTGGCAGCTTCCTTAAGTCATTGGCTCTAGTTTTCAGATGGAGAAGTCATCAGGTGGAGAAGACAGCAGAGACACCAGAGACACTTTTTATACAAGTCACCAGTAATGGCTAAGTGTTATCCCAGGAGACATCTATCTTAGAGGTCCATAAACCCTACGTCTGCTGCAGAGTACGTAGACCCTGGAAAGAGCTCTGTACATCAGCCAAGTGAGAATCTCCATGTGGATGGGGTTTTTTTTGGGGGGGAATAACACAAAATTGAGAATCCTTTCCCTCCTTTCTCTGTTTCTGTACAAGCTGCCAAATGAATAAAGAACAGCTTGGATCCACATCATCAATTTATTATGTAACAGTTGATTCAAGCCATAACTCTGTACGATTGACTTTAATTCCTTTAACAGAAGAAATTACAGCTTGAGGAAATAAAACCATACACCTCTAATTAATTAAACTATTTGACATCAACACTATCATTCATATATAAACAATGTTCATCTCTGGGCAGTTATCATCACGCTTAGCAAACTTTCTCATCAAGGAAAAGCACTATGAGGGAGAGCAAGAAGATCCAATGAAAATCTGTCAGCTCCAATCTATTAGTTTTGCCTATTAAGCAATAATTGATAATGCTATTAATAATAAATTAATAATGGATTCCACATTTTCAGCAGGAAAGCCATGCACAATTACTGGTATTCAAAAGAAGCATGGCCAACAGATCAAAAGAGGTGATTCTGCCCCTCTGCTCTGGGGAGAACTCATCTGGAGTGCTGTGTCCAGCTCTGGAGCCCTCAGCAAAAGGAGTACATAGACCTGTTGGATCATGTCCAGAGGAGGCCACAAAAATGATCAAAGGGCTGAAGCAGCTCTCCTAGGAAGACAGGCTGAGAGCATTGGCCTTGTTCAGCCTGGAGAAGAGAGGGCTCCAAGGGGACCTTATAGCAGCCTCCCAATACCTGAAAGGTGCCTATAAGAAAGCTGGGGAAGAACTGCTTACAGGGGCACAGAACACTACAATGAGGGGTAATGGTTTTAAACTAGAAAAGAGAAGATTTAGGTTGGACATTAGGAAAAAATTCTTCACCAGAAGGGTGGCAGATCACTGGAACAGGTTGTCCAGAGAGGCAGTGGAGCCCTATCCCATTCAAGGTCAGGTTTGATGGGGCTCTGAGCGACCTGATCTAGTGAAAGTGTCCCTGTTCACTGCAGTGGGGTTGGACCAGATGACCTCTAAAGGTCCCTTCTACCCTTACACATTCTATGATTCTATATCCCTCGTACTCACTTCCCTCTTAGTCTTTGTTTATAAAAAACTATTGTGTATTTACCTGTTCTAGTAAGTTCTCTCAAAAATAATTCGCAGCGCCTCTGAATACCTCACCACAGTTAAACAGTCACTCACAAATCCAGAGATCTGGATTACTGGATTAGTGCAATTAATTAGACTTCCATGAGAGTATCTTGCCATCCTCTGATAATGGGTACCGACCATTGAAAATCAGGTGCCATAAAGGCAGTTCAATTTGTAATCTTTTCTAACTTTCAGCACGACACTGTATGTACTGAAGATAGGAAGTGCATAACTATAGTTCATGAGTGTATGAAGCAGCTTGTCCATATGTACCTCTGGACACACAGAGTAAACAAATCTTAACATTTATCAAACAGATAAAAACAATCTTCTCATTGGATCAAATCCACCTCATACTGAAAAGTCCTTTACAAAGAATTATGTATTATTCTTATTACAAAAAAAGCGTAATTCCTCAAGTTTCACATTTTTAATATGAATTTATACTACTTCTGGAATTACTTTTAATGTGAATTCTGTAATTACTTCTGGAAATAACAAGTAAACAGTAGCAGAGACACAGTTGTAACGTTTGCCATCGGAAGTACCTCTAATTTTGTACAATTATCACCCAAGGTACTTACATGCACATTTATTTGCAGAGTTGGGCCACACTGCCATTGTGGGTTTTTGTTTGCTCCGAAATGCCTCTTCAACTCTGGCTTCTGTTTTCCGTACAGTGGAACCATGAGGATTTATTTGTTCTGCTGTTACTGATAAGCCTGCATACAGAAGATAAACATACCTATTTAAATAAACCAAGCTGCATAAAACTACTGAATTAAAGAAAACAACGTTAGAATACAATGCTGCAATAAGAAGACATCAACTAATATTTAGCTGGACATTTAAAACAATTATTAGACTCAAGAATATTTGGGTTTTACTGACAAAATAACTTTCTGGTTGCACAGTCTGAACATTGTCAGCTCTGACAGATTAGTAAGTGCCTCTCACACTTGGATCCCTAAGGACTGAATTCTTCTATCCATATTTCCTCTACAAAACAAATTCTTATTGACAGTTTCAATTTTTCTTGATTTTAAACAGATGATTTAAAATAAGTGGCAATTCATAACGGCATTGTATGCCATATCACAAAGAGTATCAGAATAAAAACTTTGTATTGTCATCATGATCTATGTTATGTAAAATAGATCCATTTCAGAGTCAATATGAGCTCTTAGATTAAGAAAATGCAATTCTGCTTTTAACAAATAGTCTGGTTTGCCTTCTGCAATATAAGTCGATCTCCCAGCTTTTCTTATTTCATCAGGATTTAAATTAAATTCTGAAAATGCAAACTTTCATATTGGTTAAGCACATTTTAAAGATGTAATAAATCTCTGAAGTTTCCTATTTGTGAACTAGGATTTCCTGTCCACCCACTAAAAGACTCTTCAACATGGCACTCCATGTCTCCAGAAGTAACCAGAATGGAGTTATCAAGAGCTCACAAGAAGCTCTAAAACAGATAGATGCGGAAATTAAATGATTCACAAGGAACTCTCACCTAATGGTTAGTAATTACAGCAGAAGTTTCTAGATATTGTTACAAATCTTTTAAGATGCATATTAAACACGTTTCATTACTCTAAACATCCACCACTTTTACTTTGTTACCTGTTGGCTTCAACAAGAAGCTGCAAATTGCAATAATCTAGTATAGCTTATTCTTAATTCATCAACTTCAAAATTGCTATTCTTAGATTTACTGCCTTGCAACAATAGCACCTCATTTCAGCATGACAAGAACAAGAAATCCTAGTTTAACTGCTAGATACTAATTTTATTATACAGTTTATCATTCTGTTACACTGCAGTGCTTCTTTGGAGACTGGTCGCCAGTCTCAGTACTGAACAGAAATCTAAGATCTGTCAGAAAAACAGAAAAGTTGTGGAAAAAGAAAGCAAAGTAGAAAATAGCAATCTTACATAGTTTTAAAATGGAAGGTAAGTAGCTTGCCAAGAGAATTGTGAAGAAAATGGGTATGTAGCATTTTAGCCTTAACCCTCATCTTCAGTATCCTGGAAATAAATTAAGAGCTAATACATGACACCTTTCAGAAAATCAATGGCTTTTCAACTGGGTAAAGATTAAAAAGCCTACAGTAATGTCACTTGCCTTGCAAACTCTTCTGATTCCAGACAGAATCACTTGATACCATTTCCAGAGAATGTATTAGAAGCCTCATACAGATCAGTTTCCTCAATTCCATCCAAATCTCATGTTGAATATTGAAGTCTTTCCAAACACAGCCAAGAAAATGCTGGCCAAGATCTAACAGAGTACAGGCTATGTTCTTTTTGTCAGAAGACAAATTTCCTTTCTGATGACCACAGCCATCCACACTGACTCAATCTGTGACTGGAACACTTCCATGACCTCTTCTGAGAAGGTATTAATACAGCTTTTATATTCAGTCCAAGAACCACTAGTAGGTATCACATGATGAACCCAGCCTGAAGGTAGGACCCTTCAAGGTGAGTCTAGACACGTAGGCAGAGAAATGTGGACACTCTTTGGGGTTTTGCCCATGGGAACGTACACAAGCCTGTACACTGGAACTTTTAAAACAAGATGAAAAGCTCAGGGTACTCCAAGCAGAAAAGTGGTCCGCTGTGCATCATACAGTGCAACACGCTTGCTGTGGTTGCAGTCTCAACATTCATTTAAGGCCTTGCTTGGACATCTCTTGCTGATATTGTAAGTAATTACAGGTTCTATTCCCCACCACTTTGTGTCATACATTGGGGTCAGGCAACAAGGCTGGCTGCTCAATTCAGCATGATTTCATCAGGTAGCTTCACTCAACCTTACATTTAGGTGACTATTTGGACAAAGGTTTAGGACAGCAAAAGGCTTACACGTTTTCCTCAAGTATTTCCTCACTGAAACATTCCATTATTTCAAAATCTATTCTTATTACAAAGCAGTTGGGAAGGAGGAGGATCTGGGGATCACTTCTATACTTGACCATCTGGTAATCAAAGAAGAATGTGGACATTCAATCAAAAGAAGAAAATGCAAGTATACACTTGCGTCATCCCTTGTCCAAAGTGTTCTGAAACAAAGTCTAGACCTGCAGATCACTGTGATTTTGCTGATCTGCTATGTTGCTGAGCATATTCTGTAGAGCAAAATGTGAGTAATGGCAAGGTGAATCAGCATTCACATCCCTTCCATCTATTACAAAGACCATTGCCAAGACTACATGCCTGAAGTGCCATCTTCTACACTGTTCTACACTACAATCATTGACACAACTCCTGATCCAGAGACAAGACAATCGTGCCTGACAGCACGAGGTTTCCTCAGACCTCAAGAGTCTTTCTTTACTCATAACCAGCTAATCTAATCCAGCTTCTCCCATGCATTCCAGATTGTCTGTCCTTGCTAAACCAGTAGGAACCTTAGCCTTCCACATTCTGCAGCTGAACCAGCTGCAGGGCTCTTTTGTTCTTGAAACCACAACATGGTCCAGAAGCAGGAGCTTCTTTAAATTGTGATTTGCAGGTATTTGTGACACTAAGACTTTCCATGCCAATGCGTAGAATGCACTTTGAAAACTGTCCATTGTTGTATGTGACTTCTTGTCACTCACAAACAACTAGTACCTGTTCCAGGCGATCCTGTTTTAGCTGGAAGGGGTTGGACTACATGATCTCCAGGGGTTCCTTCCAACCCCGACCATTTTGGGATTCTGTGGTACTGCTAGTCACCTACCTTTATCTGAAGGTCCACTAACCCCCACTGGACACCAGTACTACTTTCTTTTTCTGATTTAACAAGTTCATTGCATGCCACTATGAACCTTAACGTCTAAAACCCCACCTCTTGCAACAGGGTCTGCAGGTTTTGGCCTCCCAAATATCTATTACTTGGCCACTGTCACAAGAAGGGCAGCATACCAGTCAGCTCTTGCAAGACTTGAAAGGAGGCACTACAAGCTATATGGTCATCCTCTGTAACAAAGATCTCTTACAAACACTTAGTTTAACCTTGGAAGCAATAACCTTTAGCAATCATGGGCGACTTGTAATGGATAATTAACTGAGCATAGCTCACAGCATGACACTATGGCCAGAATTGTGAATATTCCTATACTTCTAATAGAAAAGTACAGAGAGGAAATGAAGGCATTATGTTAGTTCTATTTTACAACCACAGTGAGTTACAATTGTCTCTTATCCACAATTCAAGACATGCATTGGTAGTTTGTACAGAAATTAGACCCCAAAAAACGCACGAATGAATGGGAAAATAAAAGGAAGTTTCCTTTTTAACCTGAAGAAGAGAAAGCATACAGATACTTGCACAGTTCAAAGAAATATATTAATAAAGGGTCTTAATCTCCTGACAGAGATATTTCAAGAACCAGCAGCTGTAAGTTAAGACCAGCCAAATTCAACCCAGAAATCAAATAATGCAGTTTTTTACCAAAGCAGGAAGCAAAGCGGGAAACAACTTGCCAAGATAAAGCTGGAATTATTGAAATCAGCAATCCCTAAATCAGCATGAAGTTTTATAATAAAACTTCTAAGTGATTCTAAAAGTGGTTTTTAAACCATTTTTGACTTTCAGAACTTTAAAAGTTTTCCATGCATGTACAGTATCTTTCATGAAAACAGAGTCCTTCTAGGAATATGTTTGGGCTTCTGATTGCCAGCTGTGGTTACTTCAGCTGTCAAGAGACATGGAGGTCTATGAACTACAAGTTGAAAAGAACTGCACTAATTTAAACAAAAAGTAGTCAGGGATGTTCTCCAATTTAGGGGAATGTATTTCCTGATTCTGGACTATTAGATTATCAGCCTTATGCTCCCCTCAAATGTGGATACAATAGTTGTTTCTTAATCCAAAAAAATCAACATATTATCACCAAAAATACATTTATGCATATGCCAGGATCAACTGACACTCAAAGAATTGGGTTGGAAGGGGCTTTTAGAAGTCCTCTAGTTCAAGCCCCCTCCAATAAGCAGGGATATCTTCAACTAGATCAGGTTGCTCAGAGCCATAGCCAAACTGACCTTGAATGTTTCCAGGGATTGGGCATCTTCTACCACTCTGGGCAACGAGTTGCAGTGCTTCACCATTCTGACAGTAAAGAATTTCTTCCTTATACCTAGTCGAAATCTACCCTCTTTTAGTTTAAAATCCCTACTCCTTTGTCCTATCACAACAGGCCCTGCTAAAAGTTTGTCCCCAAAATCCACAGGTTTAAATGCCGTCTCCCTTATGATAATTGTTATTACACTGCATAATGTGGCATTTGTAACACACAGCTCTGCTTTCACCACACCTTCAATCAGTACAGCGATCTCAACATTTATCTAACAATACTGTAGTAGGGAATGCATCCTTCTTTCAGAAAGAAGGGTGCTACCTTATCAGACCAGCTCACACAGCTGGATAAAGTACACAGGTTTCAAGCTCATCCATCCTTTAACATGCACTGCCTGAGTCTGACATGCGTTCTCTATTTCATCTTAAATTTAAAGTTCTATATGGATCTTTGTAAATTCTGGTTTCTTTCCCACGTATGTGGTGTTCTGATAAATGAAGTTAAACATACCTCTTTTTCTTCTCGCTTCCTTGATTTCCTCACACATCTTATTAAATTCTGGATCCAGTTCAGCAGCAATTATAGCATGAGCAGTGTCCTTCAAAGTACATGCTCTATGTCTGATTATTTTATCTAGAAAACAGAACAGCACACTTGTTAATTTTATCACAATGTGGAAATCCTTTACCATTCCCATGTTGTTCCGTACTGTGTATTAAAACAGTGACACAAGACAGAAGGTAACTGGGAAATGTATGAAAAGGTAGATGGATCAATACCATAGCACGCTCAAAAGTCACGAGCCAGCTAATTTAAGAGATATAGGAGTTTTTAGAAGAACAAATTGTTACTTTAATCAACATTGGCATTTATAAGCAAATGCAAACAGTGAACGATGAACACACCTAAATCAACTCGCAATCTTTAGAAACTTGCTAGGATCAGCAGGTGCAGCCAGTTTCCACAGGCAGATCTATGCAGAATGGAGCATGGTGCACACAGCCCCCCAAGTAACAAGAGACTGGTCCAGGAATTAATTTAACCACTGGTGTCTAGGAGCATTCATACACTTATACTGCCTGCAAAGTCATACAGGACATCTCCTGCATCTGTAAGGCAGTCTTTCTTGCTTATATACCTCCCTTGTTTGGTTTTTTTTTTAAATTAAATTACTGCCTAATTGTAATTTCAACACTGCTAGAAAATTCAAAATTGTGCTAAAATAAAATTAGTTTATTGCTTATATTGAATAGCTATTTCTCATTTTCATCCACTGAGAGGCACTGCCAAGAAACAAGCCTTGAGTTTGCTACGTTTTCACCTTTATTTGGGGAACCAGACAAAAAGCACTGCCCACACTGGAAGCCTACATGCGACTCATTAAAAACCATCTTTTTTTTAGAGAAGGCCAGTTCCCCTACCTTTGAAACATACACAAGAAGAGTAATCACTTGAAAAGTATTCATACCTTAACAAGTAAGCCCCCACATAGAGAAAATTGATATCCAGAACATTGGTTTTCAATGAAACCTATAACAATCGTCATTTGCCTTCAGTACAGACACATTTAATTTCTCAATTTATCCATACTGAATTACTTTATCCAGCTGATGGATGTACCTCAACAGCAAACATCAGCATTAACATCTACAACATATTATACAATTAGCAGGTTTAATCTGTTTTAATAATCACTAAAAGACAACAATTAATAATATCAGTGAACGTTTATTAAACAAGGCTTATAATTTTAGAAACAGCAAATTTTACAGCTTGAAAAACTGCTGAGTGAAAAAGAATATCCAGTGGCCAGCTCAAATGAACCTTATGTATGTTTTCTGGGGAAACCTACCTCTAATTACATCAACTGGAAACTAGGAATTTTTGCCTACATTTATTTGTGAAGCAATATGTTTTATGACCACAAAAAATACACTGCATTCTTTGCAGATGTAATTTTGTGGTATCAGACTTCAAAACACTGGTCAGATAATAAAGCTTAATATGCCCTCGCAGACGAAAGAAAAAAGGGAGGGGAATAAAAGAAAAAAAAAAAAAGAAAAATCAAATAAAGAGTATTTGTTTGAACTACTACTTTCCTCTAATCCCGCAATGGGCAAGACCTTCCACAGACAGTGCTTCAAAGAGGCAAATACTTTTATGTCTAACACAATGGTTAGGTTTCCATGCCTTTAAGAACATTTCCTGGTCAAACAAAGGAGGGAAAGAAGGAAAAATAAAAAGCTTCCTATAGAATGTAACTGAAATTTTATAGCAAAGTATCAGGAAAAAAATCCCCAAGAAGGCAGTTTTGAGTATCTGTACTGCATAAATCAGCTAGTCTTGGTACTCCAACTGCTTTCCCAACAATGACAGAAGCAAGGTACAGTATGATTATTTTGCAAATTCAAACACGAAGAAGGGGAAGCAGATACACCAAGCTTTAAAGAATATGACCGTTTATAGGTTAATATTCAGCTAATGTGTCTGAACATCCGTAATTCTTATTCAGAGCAGATACAATGTGCTGTTTTAGCAGTGTATTCAGACAACAGCTCAAGAAGCCTTGCATGCCAGAAGAGCAATACATCATCTACTGATGACAACGCAGAGGACAGAACTATCTTTCACTACTTATCTAGGGATGAGAAACTCCAATCCAAAACTTAACCTAGAAATACCCAGATCTGTTTTTCCCAGCTCAGTCATGACGACAGGGAAAACCAAATTATCACTATTTTGATTCCCTAAATATATTTCTTAAAGGCTCTTTCTCTTTGGACAAGCTCAATGAAAACCTTTGCTGCTAAATGTTCCCCAAGCTGTCTTCACTATTTTATGTTTCTGCCACACTGAATCGAAGACTCGTGTTGTTTATGATCCTGAGCAGATCCGACCTTACAAGTCTTTAGTCCCTTAACACCTACTGCAACACTTAAAAAGTCCTCTTCAGACTACATTTCCTAGAATTAAACAGCCATGCCCACAGACCCAAATGGCCTAAAAATGAGAACGGGTACATATATTAATGCCAATTTTTCCCAAAGCCCATTGCCAAGTCACAAACATACATTAGATGTATGCAGGAGTTGTCTCATAGTCCTCATCTTCTAAACAGGCATTCTTTAGAGACACTCAGAATCCCAAGTTTCCATCAAGGACTTTGATTACTTCACATCAATTACACATTAGAAGTCTTCAAAAGTGTGTTATCAAGAACACAGAAAACCTTCTGCTGTATATTATTTTACAACAAAATATGTATGTATATTATAAAGTGCATCATAAATTGAAAAAAGTTAAGTTTATCTTCTGCAGATATGAACCAGCACTGGGTTCAAATGGCAATGCGAAACTCATGTAACTGATGAGACTGGTCCACCTGTGAGACATCTGCAAATACCTCACAAAATCAAAAATTTGAGAAGCAAGAAAAAAAATAATACAAAATCAGGCCTTAACCTAATAAAATGATTTCACAGAATCACAAGGTTGGAAAAGACCTTTAAGATCATCAAGTGCAACTGTTCCCCTGCTAAACCATATCCGTATGTACCTGATCTACCCTTTTTTAAAACACATTCGGGGATGGTGACTCAACCCCCTCCCTGGGCAGGCTGTTCCAGGCCCCAACAGCTCTTTAAGTTAAAAAATGTTTTCTTAACATCTAATCTGAACCTGCCCTGGCACAGCTTCATGCCATTTCCCCTTGTCCTATCTCTTGTTACTTGGCTGAAGAGACCATCGCCCCCTCTCCACAACCTCCCTTCAGGTAGTTGTAAGGCAGTGATAAGGTCTCCCCTCAGCCTCCTCTTCTCCAGGCTAAACATCCCCAGCTCCCTCAGCCGCTCCTCATATGATTTGCCCTCCAGTCCCTTCACCAGCCTGGCTGGCCTTCCACAAAAACTTAACAAAAAGCTTATTCAAGCACTGGACTTCATTCGCAGATGGACCCAGATTTCTAAGTATCACTGAAATACAACTACATTCAAAAGGGTGCTTTGTTGTTGTTGTATTGATGAAGCTGCCAATGGAAAGGCTTTCTTTTGGCAATGCACACTGTAAGGTGGCCTTAGCAAAGAGTACACAAGATGTTCTTTCCTTAGTTTTGAGCGCGAACAGCTTTTACACGCATTTCAATCTGCAAATTCCATTTTAATTGAAAGCATCCCATCACACTTTGTCAAGACAATACCCTCTAATCTCTCCTAATCAGTTGCAACTGACTTCCTTGCCTGATGGTTTATCCTGTTTTATTTCTATCCCCAAATACATAGTTCTTAATTTCCGTGTGTGAATTTCATGTTCTGAGCCAACGTGGAAATAAAGCAGGCCACTGCCAGATTGTACGCAGGATTCTCCAGAGATCTCCAAATTACATTGGGGTTTTGTTGCATATAAAAAGTCTATTCACTGAAAAGGAGCTATCAAATTTGAAAAGGAACAACAAAACTTAATTTATTAGAAAACAACTCTGAATGCTGTAGTTCTCCCACTCTTATCATGTCCCACAGTGCACTACATGCCTCAGAATACTAGAGGCACAGATCCTTAGGACTTGCTTATCCGAAGTATCACATGGCATGCAGTTTATTTAAATGCTTGAATAGCAACCAACTATGTGATTAAATACCAAGCTTTAGGGTTTAGGTAGGCCCAAAAGAAGTAGGTCCTTACCTCCAGGATCTTTGTCTGGATTGTACTCCAATGCATTGCTGCAAATCAGGTCAATATCTGTTAGGAAATCCTTGGCTGTTAAATAGTTGTGTTTATCAATTTTGGTTATTACTGTTGACAGGTCCATTGGCTCTTTGATAACCTCAAGGTAATCTGAAACCTGCAAACAAACAGCATAGAGAAATGACACAGGACCTTATGCATTCCATTTGAACATTGCCAACTTCACATCTTTATGCTCTTATTTATTCCACATGTTTAGCTCTAATACATTAGCTAAACATGAACAACAAATTTGTTGAAAACAAAATTTTTATCAGGCTACATAAAACCCTAGACGTCCAAAGTTACTTTTTGTTCAGCAGTTCACCAATTCATCTTTTAAAATCTGTTTAATTGCATTTTTGAGGCAAATCACTTTAACTGCAATGTATTTTTAATTTTGTTTAGACTGTTTTTTTTTTTTGTACAGCATTATAGCACTCTCTGGAATTAGAAAGGCAAAAATAACCAGACTAACTCAAAACCCTAGGAAATTAGGGAATCTGTATTTTGTTCACCTGTTAGGTAAAGTTCTCATTAAGCTGAACAGTCAAATTATCAGCCTTTAAATATGTTCTACTGAGCAGTTCTTTCAATCATTCGTTCAACAAAAAAAGTCAGGTTTTATCAATGGAAAACATTAGACTGACTGTACAGAAAGGCAGACTAAAGAGAAAGCCTTGAGTCAGAGTTCACAGTTTACTACAAGCCTAACTTGTAACTGGAGATGTAGCAGCCACTAAAAAGTATTGAATGTAATTAATGGTGCCATAAGGGGCTGAAGCTTGACAGTCAAATGCATCAGCACAGCTGCTGTAACAAAGTTCAGGAAAAAAAAAATCTATGATATTTACTTCAAGGAAAAAACCCTACACTCAAATGTTTCAATGTGATTAAGATTACAATCAATTAAAAAAACTGGCAGCCTCAGAAACTGTTTTTTTCTTTTGAAATCGCCCACGTATGACAGCGGCTGCCAAAATACTGAAGAGTTAAATACATACTTAGAACCCTAAACCATAAAAGCTCCAGAAGAATTTTTTTAATAAAGTAGCTGTAGACACACATACAGAAATGTATTACAACTTGAACTAACATTAATGCATCACTTCAGTGGACAGCAACCTATCACCTAATTCCTTAAATATACACATTGATATATACCATGAAAAATTAAAATAGCAGAAATTCTCTTTTCTTTCCCTCTATGGAAACATGATGGTAATTGTTTCAATGATTGGAAAGCCAAACTATGGGCTTCCCTTTCTTGGGGACCTTGATGAGGGAATAGCATCCACCCTCAGCAAGTACACCGATGATACAAAGCTGGGAGGAGTGGCTGACACGCAGAAACACTGCGCTGCCATCCAGAGAGACCTGGACAGGCTGGAGAGCTGGGCTGGGAGAAATCTAATGAAATTCAACAAGTGCAAGTGTAAAGTCTTGCACCTGGGGAGGAATAACTGACTGTATCAGTACAGGCTGGGGGATGACCTGTTGGAAAAGAGCTCTGTGGAGAAGGACCTGGGGGTCCTGGTTGATGACAGGTTGGCTATGAGCCAGCAGTGTGCCATGGTGGCCAAGAGAGCCAATGGGATCCTGGGATGCATCAGGAAGAGTGTGTCCAGCAGGTCGAAGGAAGTGATCCTCCCCCTCTACTCTGCGTTCGTCAGGCCTCACCTGGAGTATTGTGTCCAGTTCTGGACTCCCTGGCATAAAAAAGACAGGGACCTTCTGGAGAGAGTCCAGAGAAGGGCGACAAAGTTGATTAGGGGTCTGGAACATCTCCCCTATGAGGAAAGGCTGAGTGAGCTGGGTCTGTTCAGCCTGGAAAAAAGAAGACTTAGGGGGGACCTAATTAGTGTTTATAAGTATCTTAGACATGGGAT
>VZTU01016962.1:0-46684 GCA_013400835.1 Zapornia atra | reverse complement strand
CCCTTCCAACCCCCACGATTCTGTGATTCTGTGATTCTGTTAGCACATCATCAGAATCTTCACTGGAAACACTGGTGCAGGATTAGTCAGGAAAATCCTTGACTTATCAGATACCAGCATCCTCTGCAATGCAAGCAGGTGCAGAACAAACTCAAAACACTTAGTAAGTCAAGCAGATGGGCTCTAACAGAAAAGGAAAGGATAGTCCTGATCCTAAAGGCACCAGGTGGGACGAAAAGGATTACATTTAATTTCTAATGCTGTGATACATCAGCAGGAGTTTTGACAAGCCTTTAAATAACAAATTCACATTTCTGTTCTCTCCATCTACAAAACAAGGATAGTAATTTTTTTTCTTTATGTGCCCTTTAGACTGTGAGTTCTTTGGGAAAAGAAACTGCCTTTACTACAAGTATGAAGTTTCCTACAATAATGGGCTTCTCAAGCAGTTTCATAATAAAAAACGGTTACTGCTCAGACCATGCTCACACAAAGATGCCATATTAAAGATGTATTCTCAGTCTTTCAAAAGCCGTCGGCTAGCGAACACTATGGAAAGCTCAAATTAAGAGAGTACTGCATGGGCTGGTCAAAGATGCTTGTTCCGTCCTGCATGGAATTTACATTGCTGTACTTTTAGTGTCCCATATTCATCTCTCCAGGTCTTCCAAGAGAGACACTTCTCTTCAGAAGCAATTAAGCTTTTTTATTTTTAATTAGCAAGCTTGCCAAGCTTGCAGTGGGCCAGCATCTGATCTCCAAGTCAGATCGAACACAATCCTATTCATACAGCAGCACCTGAAAATAGATTTGCAGATCGAACTGTCTCATCAGTTAGGTGTGCACACTCCATAATCGACCAGTTAATGCCTTATAATGTGCTACCACCTGTGATTAATGGCATCCACGTGCATTACTGCTGGAATTATTCAACAATACTATTAATGCTGAATACATTACAGGACACAGATCACTTTCCCAATATTATCATGTCTATAATTACACTGTTGTAAAAGCTTTTATTAAAGAATTGTATTTATGGTTTCAAATATTTCAAGAGCACTGGTAGGGATAGGATTGATGGCATTTTTAAATGCTGATTTCAGTTAGAAAACAGGCAGGAAAGCACAAGGGTTTTTCCAGTAGGTCACTGGTACAGCCAAAGAACATGCTCCAACCCCTTGCATCACAGATGATGAGACTGCATCTATTTTCACCAGCTCAAAACCAGCTTTTTAAATTGGAAAGATCAGGGATCAATTTTTCTTATTAACTCATCCATTTCCTTTTTTTAATTTAAATTCTTATTCTTTTACTAATAGTTTCAACTTCATTGTTTGCACATTACTGAAACAAGACCTCTTCAATATCCACCGGTTTGCTGAAGATGTTAAAGCGTTTGTCTGTGGCCAGCCTCTTGGTAACATCCCTGAGAAACAACCGCAGCTCTCTCAACGTGTTCTCTTCCTGGTCCTCCATTCGCTGTTTTTCTGCTTCTGACAGCTCACGGGCTGGACATGGCAGTGCAAGAGGAAGAACTTCCAGAGCACGAAGAGCTAGGGAAAAAACCCAAGAAGTCAGACAATGGAAATATTAACAACACAGTGGCTCTGGAGATTATGCCACTCCAAATTTCATTATGTATTTAATCTGCCTCATCAATCTAACTAGTATTGTATCCTTAAACCCAGAGCTCTTCAATTTCCAAAACTGAGAACTGTAACATGCAAAATTTATTCTGGGTATTGATTTACACTGTCAAATGTTAATTACACTAACTGTCATTTACCCACACCATTTGAAAAAAAAAAAGTATCACAAAAGAAAACATTCAGATCCCATAATTATTGTTTTTACTGTAAGTTAGTTTACCAGCCTGTTTCCTTCTTGGTGGGGGCATTGCTGCCTCATCAAGAATTAACCGTCTGAAAAATTGCATTCTGTCTTCTTCACTTGGTCTTTGAATATAAAAAACCTCTTCATACTGGATTCTGAAAATACATTTCACCTAAAAAATAATAATAAAAAAGTCATAATTGAGCCCCCACTTGAAAACAGATGATTAATGAAAATGTTAAAACACAGTCACAAATTTTCAAAATTAGCCCCAGCCTGGAGAAAACCTATTCCTGAATTCTCACTGAACTTTCTGTAGTGCCTAAACCTGCAGTACCCCATGATCCTAACAATGGTCACCTCTGTGCTGAAAAGTGAGAAAGGGTCAGATTACAAAAACCCACACAAATATATATATATAAAAATATATATATAAAAGAGAAAGCGTTGAAGAAAAAAAATGAACTCTCCTCCCCCATCCTGAACAGCAGAAGATGCAAAGCTAAAGGTCAGGCCTTTAGATAAAATGTGCATTTAATTACACTGAAGTGATTTATCAATATGAACAAATGACAAAATGAACAGTTTTGTCTTCTCTGCAAAGTCGCATGAAGATTATGAAAATCAGTGATGTGGATGTACATCCCTCATTAAAGAAAATGACAAACACAATGAATATCACATATTCGGTTTCCCGTTTTAAATTCAGTTAAAAAAACACAGAATATTTTTACACTATCAAAACATTCAGAAGAGCACATACCTCCCTAACAACATCTCCTTCCACAAGAAACTTACCTCTTCAGGCAATTCGCTATACATGGACTCAGAGGTAGACAGTAGAAATATAGGGGAGAAAGATGGTATATCTTGCAGCAAAGTTAGAAAAGTAGCTCTCACAGTTTCACTGACAGCTTCCCACCAATCACCAATATGAGGCATGTAAACAATACTTGGTACTGTTCTTCGAGCTTCACGAAAGATCTATTTAAAGAAACAGTGATGTTTAAACTACAAAAATAATTACCATTATTCCTTGCGTAATAAAATTCCTGAGTAATAAAATTCTTGTGGAATAGGAAATTACTCAAATTTGTGGTAATTTATATGCAAATGTTCCAGTAATGACAGCAGCTTTCTAAACAAGTGCCTGTGACTGCTAGCAGTATCACTCAATTATTTTACATCAATGTGCTAGAAGACTACACAACTACTTGTCAGGTAGGTTTTAAAAACTTGCTGAGACTCACCCATCAAGTTGCTAATTAAACTGGTTTGCAAACTACGCAAAAGCCACCACAGACTGTTTTGGAGCCTAAACCATTTAAAACTAAGTGACTGTACCTAGAACCGCAGCATGCCAACCCACACACAAGTTACTGAAATGACAGTCAGGAACTGAATACCCAGATTAAGCTGACTTGACATGAGGTATGTGACTGAAGGGGCAAGTTAAAACCATGATTACTCTCACCAGTCAGCAGAGAATTCCCAATAGCCCTCTAGAGACTGCTTTCTTTTAAACATGAAAACAGACAGAGCCTATGAAACTTGGCTTTTGAGTTACATTCCAGCTTGCTGCCTTCATATTCATGCAACTGATCTATTCCCGAATCACAGAGTTAACTCATTAAAAGAGAATCTGAAATGTCACCTGTGCACACGATTCTTCAGGCGTTTTGGCACTGACAGAATAAAGTGCTGGCAAATCTAGCCTGTGTACAGAGAATTTTTCAAGAGTGTGCAATAGTGCTGGAGCAAGGTGCGAAGTCTGACCCGAACCTCTCTCTCCAGATAGCAGTAATCTTGGTCTGTAAGAGGATGGCTGGTGATAAGATGACCTGCAGCAAAACAGCAATAATAAAATATAACATTTTTATGTTATCAACGGATAGATGCATAAAAGAATATTTTAGAATCCAAAAGTCCTTCATAGTGGGCTAAATTTGCTACAATAGTCTTAAAAGATACAACCCTAGTACAGCGCAACACTTCACCAAGTCTCAGTATCTCAAGCTTTGTCTATTCTTTGATTTTTCAATAATTTAATTCAAACTCTATGCACACATATTAAATTTACGAAAACTTTGATTGCAACTAGTTCATTTAAATCCAATTCCTTGGTCATATAAAATACTTAATGGATTTCCAGGGAAGACAGCTATTTAATCATCTGTAGTTCAGTCCTCACAACCAAAATATCTCCAGTAGCCTCAGGAATCCCAGGTCAGTCCATTCATCCAAGATACCTAAGAACCACCTAATATTTCAACACTTTGTTTACTTAAGAAACAGAACTTGAAGTAGCAACGAATAACATCACTATTCGCATTTCATTCTAGCATATTTAAGTGCTTCCATTCAGTAGTTTTCCAAATAGGAGAAAAATTGTAAAGGAAAAACTCCAAAGGTAACTTATTTTTTGCCTTTGGTGTTAAGAAGAAATCCCAAGGAGTCCATACAAGGATTTTAGGGATTCTGTGTTACATTTGTTTTGGGGATTTTGCCCTGTTTGGGGACAAGCAAGACTTGAAGAAAGAAGCATTAGGTTTTTCCATTAAAAGTATTTTCCATTTACAGAAAAATTATTATGTAATAAAGTTTTTAAATTAATTTTAATTTTTCTTTATTAATGCATTTTTATCTGCACATCACTGAGCTTGAGCAATGAAAAGAGACTGGCTGGTTTTCTTTCAGGTTAAGTATTTTGTAACAGATATGAACACTGCTGACCTTTTGCTTTTCAGTTCTGGTGGTTGTAGCTATACACACAGGCAGCAATCTAAAATGCTCAAAAAGTTGGATTAAAGCAGCCTTACATAATTTCCAAAACTAAAAATACTCTGAGATTATTTTTTTTGAGACACACACCCACAAAAATATATATAGTTATTTCGGTTTTGGGTTCCCCTTCTGCCTTCATAATGAATGCTTAAATGTGACATTAAAATACCTGACCACGCACCTCAAACTATTTCAATTTAAATCCTTACTTTTAAGCCTTGTTTTCTGTTCTCGCATCATTCCTTAGGACAAATATTTAGGAGTTTCCACAAGATGGCTCTACTAAACAGTACTACTACTGAACAGTTTCATTTTCTTTAATAGCAAACTGCCTGCAGAACCACAGAACAACTGAAATGATCACAGAATCATCATCGGGGATGGAAGGGACCTCTGGAAATCATCTAATCCAACCCCCCGACCCATCGCAAAGTAGTCTAAAACCATTCTTAATACCCAAGAAATGTTAGTTTATTATTAATTACTGTAACTTCCATTTTATACAGGACAGACTCATCCAAATTTCACACAAACTTTCCAAATTCCCATTTTCCCCAACACTTTCCACAAAAAAACAATGAAAAAATATAGTAGAAGTGCTGAATGCATTAATTATATAATGCATCCAAACAGCTACATACACTGCAGCTCAACATTCCTACACACCTCTATTCGCAGCTCTTAATCTTTCAAATCAAAATGGCTTGTTACAATCTGGAATTGCTGCTAACATCCTTCTAAGCTATGCCTCTGTGTTGCAAAGTATTTCGAATTCCTGTGTCTAGGATGTGGCCTTTCCTAAGACCACTGGCAAATCTAAAGCTCGTCAGTACAGGTACAATGTTTCTATTACAGAATCACACCACCACAAAGCAGAAACATCTTTGTTACATCTCCTGAAGCCAGAATTTCATCATTTTATTTATCTGGTTATATGCACTTAGAGAAACACTCACATTGTAAAATGAAGGTAGGGTTTATGTATAGCAGCTGATGACTGTTTCTTTGGTGATACTGAGTGACAGCTCGTCTCAAAAATTGATGAAGCATTCTCATCTTCACTATCATCTAATATTAGACTTGGTACATCTGTTCCAAGAAATGTATTAATTAGAACCTTACCACTTCGACGTACATGCACAACAAACAAGACAAGACATTACAATTTTCTTCATGTAAACAACACAGTTGCAAATGTACAAAAAATTAATTAAAACTGTCTAAATATCAGAACAGAGAATAATACTTAATTCAAAAACCAGAACAAATTAAATATTGTAGAAGCCTAATCATAATTACAAGTTTGGGTTTTTTTAACCATCAAGCAGAACAAGTTCACAAATACAATAAATGTTTAACTTGTTATTAAATGCTTCCTTTGGTTTTATTTCACAGCTAGAGGTTTTTCAAGGATAAAGTTATACCATCTGTAATTCCTCAGACTATATAGAATTTCGTACTTATTTGTTCCAAGTGCCCACATTTTTACAGATAGAGTTCTTCCAGAATTATTCTCAGCATGACTACCTAGACAATAGAGGTTTATGAAGAATTGTTTTCCACCCTCTGATAATCCACCAAGGAGTATCAAATTCCTTTTCATCAAAATCAGTTCCATTCATTCCATGTCCATATACCACATCTTAATCTATTTTAATTCCTTTGCTAGTTAGTACAGTAGCATAATGAACATAAGTACTTTCTGAACAGACCTGCAGAAACAGAACGCTACAAGACTGCATTCATAACACAAACTGCAGGGACAAACAACCACAAAAAATCCCAATATGGCATTGAGCCAAAAGAGCCAGTTAACAGATGAAAATCAGGTATAGCTAAATCAGCAACCAGAGCTGCAATGGGATTAAGAGTAGACTGCTGCGATTCAGTAATGGGAGATAAACAGTTGCACGATCTTTATTTGCCCCGGGAAAGGAGTTTAGTTGATGTTACCCTAAGCAAGCCACTCATTCTCATTCCCAATGAGGAATCAGTCTACAACAACAGGATGAAAATGGTCGCAGCTGCTCAGCTGTACAGTACGAGCAGAGCAGAGGCCAGGTCTCCTGAGGAACAAAATGCTCCGCGATGGATGGGCAGCATTTGTGAGAGCAGCCCAGAGTGGTTGCAGCACACTGCTTGCTGTTCAGGGTGACCACCCAACATCCCAACAGTATCTCAAGTTGGCCACAGTCACTTACAAAAATGAACTGCTGTGAAATGAAGTGCAAAACCCAGAGAGATCCAAGCGTTACTCTCAAACGCATATCCCACCATGTGACTTGCCCAATGGCACAGGTACTGCTATGCTGATCAAACCACTACCAGGGGACAGAAGAATCCACTTCAAGGCAGTGCTATGTTGCATGGAGATGCCCATCTAAGGACTATGCATCTCGACACACTGTCCCAGAAAAAAACTCGGACATCATGGTTCCCTTATCTGTCTCTGTGATGTAAGAAAGTGGATCCAGAGTAGGCTGGGCAGGAGTAACATTCTGCTGGTATGTGACAAGGATAAGCCATATCCCTTGGCAGGGCATGATGTAGTCACACACCTGACAATCAGGTAAAAAAGTCTTACAGACCCCAACCAGTGGCCAAAAGCTAGTCCATAGTAAGAAAAAGCAAGTCAGAAGCTGCTGGACATTTAGCTCTGCGCAAGGATACAGGCATCAAATCAAGTGAACATAGGTCTCCTCATTTTTTAGCTCACCACACTCCTTAAACAGGCAGAATTTCTGCTATATAAAATGTAGGATATGCTCTTGCTGATGCACTGGACACAGCTTTTGCTACTTAAAATATATAATAAATGTCAGCCCAGCTTTTAATCCCAAGCATCAAGCCTCTGCGACATCACTTGAGCATCTAAATCACTGAATTACGAGAAACAGTAATCATTAGTGAACTGCAAAGACATTTACAAAGCTAGATTTGCAGATTTTAAGTACAGTAGTAAAAAACTGCCACATACGTGGCTATGAATCCAAGAAAAACTGAAGCCCTAGCACATAAGTCGCTTACATTTAAAATCATTGTACATGAAAGGGGATTCTGCTCTTTTTAAACACAGATAAATATTATTATTCACTAGAATTTGTTGGTTTAAGGGGGTAAGAAGAAAAACTAATGTACAGAAGAAAATTCAAAAGAAACCTTAATTCTTTTATCTCCAAAACAATCATCCACAAACATTTTAAACTAACCACAGCAAAAGAATTACCTAGTAAAACTACTATTTAACTCAATGAATGCTTCCAAACTCACTTTGTTATCAGTAACGAGCAGAAATAAATGACTGTAAAGAATGCAAGCAAAGAAATTATCCTGCACTAGAACTTTACAACAAACTCAGTGACACCTAATTCAATTCTTCCAACAATAATGACACACACTAAATTGGGCATTACCAACAGGTTAACAGTACAGAGAGACTTAAGCATCTTAAACAGCTTTGGTTATGAAATCCTAATAGGATCCAACAGCAGCTGCACACCAGCTCACTTCCCCTACCCACAACTGCATGCTTCTAGGCCTCATCTCGTGTAAATTCCAGCACTTGTTAAAACCTCCAGCTATCCCACAGTCAGCAAAAAAATAACCTGACAAAAACACATCATTTTTGGGTGAGTTCGCTGGCTACAATGGTTTAACAAAGGGCCTGAAGTACTCAAGTAAATTGAATGGATAGAGCAAAAATGCACAGCTGGGCTGGAGGAACTGCAGCAGCCAGCACAAGGATCAGCTTAAGCTCCCTGGGCTGCAGTCTGAAATCACGCTCTGGAATAGGAATGAAAAGAAAGTCATGGCTGTCACAAATTTGGTTTATGACTGAGCTATTTTCAAGTTAATCACAACCACAAGTACTGTTTACATAGCTGGGGGATGAGGGCGATCCCAGATAAGAACAGCAGAAAATAGTATGTCAGAGTAAGTAGGTATCAAAACCAGGATACCTTGTTCAAATTTAACTTCCCAGAAATGACTGTGGTAACTTTTAAAGTGTGTCTCGGGGAACAGCTGGGTAAAAAAGCCCAGAACCTATTGACTCACTGCCAGTCAAAACAGTCAGTCACATTCCTTCTTATTCCCTGCTTCCTCAATGCACTCCCATTGCAGCAGGGTTCTGGCAGGCATCTGACCCCTCAGTGAGTTGATTTTATTCACTAATTTGGCAAAAAGCTAACTTGACAAAACAGCAAATAGTTCTCCACTTGCTAAGCCAGCACAGTCAACTCAGAGGAACAGGAGCACAACAGGCCAGTTCAAGGGGAAGGAAGCCTCAGGACTTTCTTGTTAGTCACTAGATGACCATTACACACACTCAGGCATCTTGGCTAACCAGAGTTTCACCTGCTTGAATGTGAGATCTCCATGGCAGTCCTCTGCAGCCACCTTCTGCATCATCAACACACAAAGGATTGGGGACAGCTAACACTCAGGAGAGGAGCACCATTCTCAGGTCCTATCATGCTGAGTGTCTCTTTTCTTTTTTCACACTACATGATTATCACAGAATCAGAGAACTCCTGAGTTGAAAGGGACCTCAAAGCCCTTAGTTCCACCACCCTACCATGGACAGGGACACCCTCCACTAGACCAGGGTGCCCAAAGCCCCATCCAACCTGGCCTTGAACCCTGCCAGGGATCCAGGGGCAGCCACAGCTGCTCTGGGCACCCTGTGCCAGGGCCTCACTGCCGTCACAGGGAAGAATTTCTTCCTAATATCTCATTTAAATCTCCCCTTCAGCTTAAAGCCATTCACCTTTGCCCTATCTCTCCATGCCCTTGTAACCAGTCCCTCTCCAGCATTCCTGTAGCCCTTTTAGTACTAGAGGGCTGCAATAGGGTCTCCTTGGAGTCTTCTCCAGGCTGAACAAGCTCAACTCTCTCAACCTGTCCTCACAGGAGAGGTGCTCCAGCCCTCTCATCATATTCATGGCCTACTCTGGACTCACCCCAACAGGCCCATGTCCTTCTTGTACTTGGGGACCCCAGAGCTGGATACAGTACTCCAGGTGGGGTCTCACCAGAGCAAAAGGGCAGGATCCCCTCCCTCAACCTGCTGGCCACACTGGTTTTGATGCGGACCAGATTGCAGTTGGCCTTCTGGGCTGCAAGCACACATTGCCAGATCATGTTGAGCTTGTCTTTGATCAGCACCCCCAAGTCCTTCTCCCCAGGACTGATCTCAATCCATTCTCCACCCAGACTGCAGTTGTGCTTGGGATTGTCCTGACTTATGTGCAGGACCTTGCACTTGGGCTTGCTGAACTTCATGCATTTCTCACAGGCCAACCTCTCTGGCCTGTCAAGATCCCCCTGGATGGCATCCCTTCCCTCCAGCGTGTCTACTGCACCACATTATGCTCCATCATTTATTGCATTTAAAGTGTATGTTACTTGGGGATCTATCTTTTTTCCAGACGGCACTCCCACCCATGGGATTTCGGTCTGCATAGGTCAGTTTCTTAAGTTCCACAGCAACTTGGAATCAGCAAAAAAAATTCAAACACACATCAGGTTTAGGGCTAGCTATACAAGAAAGCCAGTTGAAGTATTTCCAAATTGAAAGAGCATTTGCAAAAAAAAATCCCAAACAAACAAAACAAAAAAACCTATACAACAACATCAACAAAAAAACCCTCAAAACTCAAACCTCTAACCCACATACCTTCACTTTTGTCACCCTGGCTAAATTCAGCATGAGGAAACACTTTGTGTAAAACCTCAAGAAGGTTCATGAAGGTACGTTCCAACAGTGGTCTGATCACAGGAGACAACGCATGACCTGAAGATGTCACGGCACGTTGGGAAGCAGGCACAATGTTCTGCATCGCATGATAGAAATCCTGTGCGCTGAGAACTACTGAAGAAACATCAAGCTGTAGTTTCTGACTGCTCACATAAATCTGGGGGTAGCGTCGTCTCAGAGCAATCAAGGCAGCCTCAGTGCAAAGTGCTTTTATGTCAGCTCCACAGTACCCTAGTGCACACAAAAACAAAAATATCTTCCATGAAACAGCATTGCTGTGCTACATGTATTTCAAAAATGCCTAAAGCTAAAACTTATCAGTAATATTTAGTTGTCAAGGTCCAGAAAGCATCTGCCAGAAAGTATCAGGTCATAATCCAGTGAATGTTGTGTACCAAGAAATTATGTACAAGTATGTTGAAATACAGCAAGTAATTAAATCCACACCAAGGGTAAAATTACCTATGTTTTCACTATAAAACTTGATACATAGTGCATTTTCAGGCCAGGATTAGAGGTCTCTCATGGCTTTTTCTTCTTCCTTAATATTGTCTAAAGTACACATGCAATTTTAACAGGCTAGCCCCTCTCCCCCTCCTTTAAAATCTCTACACGAATATATTTCTTAATAGCAAAGTCATTTGTTGTAGTGGATGAACATTTATGACTTTAAACTTTTACAGACTAAGAAAATGAGCAGTATAAAGAAAAATGTTTCATGAGTGTAATAGAGAATAGAGAAAATCTCTTCCTAAGAGGGCTTCACTGTGGACTTTTGAAAAAACATGAACTTTTTACTATTAAGAAAAATATTTCAGGTTTTTTAGAGCTTTGTAATTTTACTAATATACCTGAAAAAGTAGAAAACCTATTAAAAAGCATTAGAATTTTAATTCAACCTAGCTTCTAAACAGCTACAGGTGGCTACCTATAATTGCTTAATCATCATTACTGAAATTTACAGATCAGGTAATTATGAAATACTGAGAGACTAAATACCTCTGTGTCTTTTGCAGTTCTAATGGTATGGGGGTTTTCCCCAGAGCTAGAAATTAGATTTTCATTTTTTCCATCTCTCTCAGCAAGACTATTATTGTGCCACTATATTTTGCAGCACCATAGTTCTGTCTTTCAAAAAATGTAAAGTATTATTATGGTGGGAAAACTTTTAGAAAATTATAGCCACTTTAGAAAAACGCATTGCACTGAGGTACCAGCACATAAAAGTTCATGGGTTTCCAATGACATATTTATAGAAGCTAATTAATCAATTCTTTAGTTAAATTATTCTTGATCAACTTCTTTTTTTTTTTAACCAGACCTCCTCCATGCCAGGTCTTACAGCATTTGCACTTTTTCTACTCTATTTTTGTATTGCTCTTTTTGGCAGCACCAATTCCCAAAACTGAAGCCTGCCTTCCTTCTCTCGTTTGATCCTCTGATGTTCTTTCAGTGCTGCTACCACACATATTTTCAACAGGCCCATACAGCTACAAGGAACAAAACAGACTGCATACACAGTGTTAAAAAGTTAAAAAGGAAGCAATTAACACAGAAGGTAATTGTCCATCCCCATCTTTCAGATATGTAATTCTAGGTGATAAGAGAAACCAACTCTTCGGTTTTCAGGAGACTTAAATTGGCTGAGACTTCAAATTCTACCCAAGTTTCTCATATATACTTGAAAATAATTTTTAAAAAGCAAGGAAAAATAGAGATGTAAGATCAGCATAAATATCAGACCCCTTCTGCACCTTTTAAGCTAAGCTTTACCTTTTTATAAAAGGTTAGTAGATATAACGGTGTAAACCTGATGAGCACTGTGACTTATGTAAAAAGTAAATAGCAATACACACTCACAGGTCACCTCGAAAAAAATACAGGACATTTTAAATATGTTCAAATACATCCACTGTGTTCATCAATAGGCAACTAAATATTTTCAGCACTGAAGTTTTTGCGGTTTTGGGGTTTTTTTAAGTAACTCCCATCATGAAATCAAAGCCATGCAGGCACACTCCATCAACCATGTGAAGCCTGCAGACAGTAGCTACAGGTTTATCAGAGAAATGATAGTCAAGGTTTTTCCTCTAAATTCTGCTTTTCTCTTTCAGTATCAGGTATCACGTTCCCATTCAAATTGGTCCACCTCTCATCTAACAAGCATACAGGATTGAACAAAAAATTGGGGGGCGGGGGAACTAAACCAAAGCTTAAATCAGAGATGTACCAGAGATCTCTAGCACTCTGGTGACACATCACCTTAAAACTTAGTTTACTATCTTCATGACAATAGATTCAGCAGTTCAGGAGCTATATCTCTTCCAATTTTTCTATTACTAAATGCTGTAATATCACTTGCTAGCAGTCATTTTAATCACCGCTTGTACATCTCCAAAGAATTGCAAAATTAGGAAATAATAGCCTGTATGCTATTTTTAAAATTAAATTCTCAGGTGATCGGATACACAATTAGACTCCATTTCTACTTCTCATTTCTCAGGAGGAATTACATATGAAGAGTAATAATTGGCGGGGTTTTTTTGAGGGACTCTCTTGTGCATACTGTACATCCATTTCCGTGACAGGAAAGCTGCAAAGATCCCGTATCTCGTGAAACACTGATGAGCTTTGTGTTTCTAAGAAGCAAATGCACATAAATTATGAGGGAGAAAAAGAGGAGTATTCTCAAAGCAAAATACAGTGTATCACACCAACAGCAAATAACCTAAATTTATTTATGCCCAAACTGACACTATCATATAAAACCAAGTTTCAGTGCATTTGCTTCCACATCTCACAAATGATGTTCAGTGTGGTAGGCACACCTTAACTTAGCAGAAACAAGTATTCTTGTCCAGTAGCCTGTTTTCTTCTACCTATCACCACCACACTCTGCTAAACATTTCTGGAGTACAGCTTTCAAAACAGGACAGCAAACAAGTAGATTCCCATGTGTATTTTCAAAGAACGCATTTTGATCACTGGAATTTTCAAGTCCTAGTCTTCCACTTTTACTGGGCAGAAATAATGGTCCTGTCTAAAATTTCTTCTGCCCAATAGTCACCCTAAAAATCTACAACAAACAGCTACTGAGTTCCATCAAGCATTTAGGTGAACAATCTTGAACACTTCTCACAACTGATGTTGTGTAACTCCCTACAACTCCTAAAATGGACTGCAGAGAAAGCAAGTTAGCAAACAACTCAGCATGATGACAGAAATGAAAAATAACTATTATGGGGTGTTTTTTTTTTAAATTGTGACAAATGTGAACACTAATGCCAAAACTTCCCCCTCCATCATTACATTATGATGAGGGAATTAAAAAAAAAAAATCTAACAAGATGTCATTTCGTCACAAAATGCTCCTGCAACAATAAGCACAGAATATTTTTAACAAACATCTTGAGAATGATTGTTTGCTTCTTTACAATTCTATTTAACATTATTTAAATAACCCTTATTACATTGTAAAAAGTCATCTGTAAAATGACAGATGGAGGAATTCATACTTTTTCAGTAGCTAATATGTTGTGTTTCCTACAAGACTGATTAATGGGTAACAGTCTCTCTACATAGAGAAAATTATCAATCAGAAGAATGAAGTAAGCATAAGAGATAAGACTTATAAAGTTCAGGATAGCTAGGGCCCATCTAATCACAATAATTACTTGTGTTTATTGAAGGTACTAATATGACATCAGTGTATGGTCTTCTGAGCAATTCCATGCTCTCCCCATGCTACATCGCTGTGTCTCTCGCGCATTGCAGTCATGCGGCCACATTCAGTGAAGTGGGTTAATTCTTACATACTCAGAAATCTCCTTAAAGGTATGTAACGCTTAACACCTGGGACAAAAATCAACCCTCAGGAAATAACCTATTTTTTGCAAGTCCTGGGGCTTTTCCCTTCTAATTTCTTTGCTTCTAATTTCTTTGTAATTACACCCCTAGATCTTAAAGTTCTAGGATGTACATACACCTGCTTCCCCAAAGTCATTTAGTTTTGGTAGTATTTCAGCAGTTTTCTTCAGTTGGATCCACACGCTTGTAGTTAAGTGTTGCCAAGTTTGCTGAACTGGAGAGATGTATAAACCATGCTGTGCAAAAAGCCTGTCGAGTCTAAGCAGCTTTTACTTGGGGAAGAGGGGGTGTTGGGGAGGGTGGGTTGTCTGGTGGTTATTTTCAAAGAAAACCTTCACACAAGAGGAAATAGCATATCAGTATGTACTGTATCAATACTCAAGTGTGCCAATGAGTCTGATTTGCAATGGCCACAAAGCATCTGGAAAGTCTGTTTAAATAATTAGTTGCTGCAGATTTCACTTAAGAGAAATGATGAGGCAATCTCAAGATGAAGATGATAAACCAGTCTTACTCCAGCTGTTTTTTTTAAAGATGTTGCAATAGTCAGAAAGTTTAATCTTGGATGTGTGGAAATATTTAAAGTCCAAGATACAGACTGGAGACAATCAAGCGCACAGCAGTTGGACAGTAGGAAAGCCAAAGAAAACAGAAAAGAGTATTTCTTTTTGTTAGCTGACTTTTCCACAGAACTGACAGGCTTCATTGAGCACAAAGAATGTCTTCCAACCAAACCTACAAATGGCTTTCCTATGGTCTGAGATTTTAAAATACAGAACTGTATTCTCAATGCAAAAATATGGTGAATTTCCAAAAAGAAACAACTGGGGTTTAGCCCATCTATTCCCCTCTCTCCCACTAAGCAGCATCACGCCTTTGTACAACTCAAGAAGAATTTACATGAAATGGGTTTGGCACATGCTGTCTTATACCCGGCAAAGCTTAAACTGGAGTTTGCTGGACACTTATGTTTTCTCCTCACCAGAAGACGTTGAGGTCTGTGTGCATCAAAAGCGGAGGGATGCTGCTTCGATGATAGATGTCCCTGTGGATGAAGAGGATAATTCGGATGTACTGTAGCTGACTGAATGGACTGATGTTCAATTTAAAGTTCTTTTTTCTCTGATGATGGATTCCAATGCACAAGATATTTGAGACTGTCCTTTGTCTGAGAACTTCAGTGCTTGTCCAAGCGGATGACTGACAGAGGATGTATCTTTGCATGACAAATTGTTGAGATGAGATTGTGGTGTGTGTTTTAGGGTCATTTCCTCTGTTAAATTCACTACAAAAATATTTGGGTTTATTTCTGATTAGCTTTTAAGCAGCTGGTTTGTCTTGAACAACCATCCTCCATTCAGTACAGCAGATCTTTGGGCTCTCCAAAGGTATATTTAATGTAATCATGGTGCGGTGATTTTTTCCCCTGCCTATATCTACACTTTAAAGCTGTTCTGTGCAAGCAATCTGGAAAAAATTCATCTTTAGAAAAGCTGGTTAGTTTGTTGGATTTCTCTCAGAGGGACAGCATGCCAGTCAGTAAAAAACAAAACGAACAAAAAAAAAAGCCCACTAAGTACTGATTTTCTTCTCCCACTGCACATAGACAGAAAAGAACCCCAAGTCTCCCCATCTCCTCTGTAATACACTAATTTAAGTACTACAATTCCCACTTCATTTTGCTTCTGAGAGGTATGCATCCTATATGAGGACAGTGATGAAACACAGAAAGGAAACACGACTTTATTTTCAAACAACTACTAGCTACTCAATTTGTGGTTTAGTAAGACAGAAGCATGTTTTGTTATTACAAAAAAGAGTGTGTTGTGGAAAGTACAGAAGTTTAGAAGGGTAAAAATAATAAAATATCCTGATACATTTAACATACCTTCAAAGTTTTACAGAGAAGAGAAAGCATCTACTGTAAAAGTACTAACATCATAACACTCACCAACACATTTTTCAGCCAGTTCTCCTAAGAAAGGATCTGACAGTTTGGGGTTCCAATCCCTGGTATGAATTTGTAAAATGTGCTTTCGTGCCTGATTTAAAAAAGAAGAAAAAAACCTCATAATTAGCAAGCCAAATCCATGTCATAGTATTTTAGACAAAAAATAATATTAATTCATGGGAACACAGTTATTTTACCTAGTTTTGACATGTCACTGAGATGCATAAAATAGAACTCGGCACTCAAAAGTCTCTCAAGAGCAAAGGTTTTCCCTTCTTTTTTTAATTTCATATACAAGCAGTAATTTTTTCAGTATACCAGTAACACATTTTAATTGCTGTTTAATAAACATTATACACAAACTGATCAAAACTCATGTTCTAGTAGGAATTATCATAATTTTATAATTTATAATTGCTGCACCTATGATTAACAGCTTTGACTGTCAAACATCTCACCAATTGATTTATTGCTGAGTAGCACAGTACATACACATGTATTCCAAAACTATTTCATTTTAGAATTCTATGCAATCCATATACACCAATGAACATGCAAATTAAAATTAAGTTTAAATTCATGAAATACTGTTGAGTTTATTTAAGTCTAGAACAAGGAACTGAAATGTTCCCAGTGTCAATATAATACCGTCTGGCTTTGCATGTGTAGTTTTTATGTGCTTAGCAGTCTCCAGGATAATAAAGCTATTTTCACTTACCATAACTTCCAAAGCTCTAACAGTTAGGGCTCATACAAATTCATGGAAAATCACAGTTTTTATATCAGCAATTCAGTTGAATGAGAACAATTTACCCCTCTGCTTAAACTGTACACTTGAAGTTCAGTACAACTTCAGGTATACGGTGTTCTTACTAAAAATATCTTCCTAAAATTAAGCATTCTTACAAGTCAGACTGCATACTTTCCTTCCAGAAGCTTGGTTGTCAGGCCCTCAAATGTTTAATATACAAAAGCTTTCTGTTTATTAATCAATCTCCTTTGTAAGTTTTACCTTTTTATCAGGCAAGTTGAAAAGAAATTCCCTGTCAAAGCGACCAGGTCTCCTGAGCGCAGGATCTATGGAATCCAGTCTGTTTGTAGCACCAATTACAACTATTTCACCTCTATTATCCAGTCCATCCATGAGGGCAAGAAGAGTAGACACTATAGAGCTAAATGAGAGTTTTCAAGAAAAAAATGTATAGGGAACACTGCAAAAATTTTTTATTTTCAACTGCAACAACCATAATTAAAAAAAAAAATAAGCTAAGTTAAAAAAAAACCCAGTTGCATAACCATTTCAAGTCTCAAAGCAAGGAGGAAGCTTTCGATATGATCTGTATTATCCTTAGTATTATCACTCCAGTAAGGTCTACATCAAAGTAAAACACCCTCCTTTAAAAGTTTTGAGAAATATGACCTTGGGAAGCCATTTATTTCAGCTCTGAAAAGTTCTCTTCCTCTAACAGGGTATATTGTCCTGTTCAGAGCACCAGGCAGAAAAAAAAATGGTGCCTGAAGACAAAGCCACATGTTCCCGTAACCTCCCAGTATGATGGCCTCAAAACCTCCCTCCCGTCCCTCTCGGGTCAGTGGAGATGGATACACTCACAAATGCCACCACAGTTTATTGTACTGGGCTGTGTCGTGGTTCAGGCTCAGCCTGTAGCCGAGCATCACGCGGCTGCTCGCTCACCATCCACCCGGGTGGGATGGGGAGGAGAATGGTGAGACAAAGACAAACTGTGGGTTGGGATAGGGGCAGTTTACTGGGACAGCAAAGGGAAGGGGAAACTACAACAACAGGACTTAGAGAATACAAAACTGATGATAGGCAATGCAGTTTCTTACCACCAAAAACCATGCAACTCAGCCCATGCAGCTCCAACCCGCCACGAAGCGGGACTACCCCGAGCCACAAGTCCGGGACCGCCCCGCCCCGCCCCGCCCTTCCCAGACTGAGCCCCTTTGATACAGGGCATGACGCCATGGTATGGAATACCCCCTTTGGTTAGTTTGGGTCACCTGTCCTGGCTGTGTCCCATCCCACCTCCTGGAGAAAATTAACCCTGTCCTAGCCAAACCCAGGACAGGCTGGGAGCAGACAGTCCATTTTCAGTACAAAACCAGCACCCAAAGGGAAGGCTGTGGAAACCTTGAGTTTAATAACGTGGCTGAAGGGTAATATCCACTACTCAATCCCCAGCAAATTAGTCTGAAGACCTGAGATTACTTTCAACACCAAAAAACATCAATGATCTGTTCTTTGTAGTGTAAGTGGGCTTAAGAAAAAGTAAAAAAACTTTCTTAGGAACTGGGTAAAATTACACTTAAGACTTAACCTAGAAAATGTTGCATAACCCAGGACAACGGTAGCGTATGAGAAATGTTACCTGTGAATCTGATCTTGCCTACTGGAACGAACTGGAGCCAAGCCATCGATTTCATCGAAAAAGATTATAGAGGGTCTCATCAAGTATGCCTGGTATGCAAAAATAATCGAATTCACTATTAATTTATAATTTATTTATCAACATAGCAAAGAGTTTGGCTTCACTACAAAGCAGATACACACTAACCTAAAACGTACATTGAGACTGAATCGTTAAAGACTGAACATAAAACTGAATTTTCAACTACAGCACTGCTTCAAAGCAAAAAAGACTGCATTCTCCTGTGAACAAGCAAGATGGCACCAGTGTATCAGTTTTACCGTGTCTTAGTCTAGACAACCTGAGACACCTTATACTCAGTTACAGAAAATAGCACCTTATCTGCTCATAACCTGTTTGTTTAGACACATCTCTGAAAAGAGTTTTTGTTTCAGCAACTGCTTTTTCCTACTTCATGTGACATGCTCTTCTGTCCATCATTTTCCAAGTCAAATAAGGATACTAAAAAATACACACAGCAGATGCAATTCTGCATCCTCCTCTACACAGCATTTCTCTTGAACATGACAGCCAAATTCAAACTTGATGATTTAAATATTTTTATTATTTTTTACTCAAACTGCTTTGTCTCCTTCATTGATGGACAAGTTAAGAGACTTCTTCCTCTCAGTTTTCAGAGCAAGAAAAATTGTTCTCAGCATTCCTCTATCTCATCATCTAAATATATAAAATGGATAAATCCTGCCTGATCTATGGAAACGTACAGGCATATAGTTTAAATTCAAAATAATTTTCACTCCCTAGAACACAAAAAAACACCCCATACCCAATAAACAGAGAAATAATATGAAAAATATGTAATGCTTCTAACCTGATCAAAAAGGAGTCGAAGCTGACGTTCAGATTCACCAACCCACTTACTGAGACAGTCCGCTCCTTTCCTCATAAAGAAAGCCACCTTTTTGTCTCCTTGACTGCATTCATTAGCTAGAGCTCTAGCTACCAAGGTTTTACCTGTTCCAGGAGGACCATAGAATAAACAGCCCCTGAAGATAAATGGATCAACACAGTCACAAACTTATTTTATGTCTCCTGAAAAACTCCAAGTCAAATTTTATAGTGAAGACAGGGAGCCTGGAGAAAAAAGACTTAGGTTCTAGTACTATTATTTAAGTGTATTCAACATGATGTCATAAAACCCACGTTTGTTTTATGCTTGGGAATCAGTACATCTTTGCTTTGTAGAGAATATTAATCAAAGGCATATTAAATTCCCACCGGGTTGTTTCACACTGAAATACCTCCTGAAATATTACATCTTAGGTAATACTTGAGTCAGTTTTTGTTATCTCTTTGAAAAGACATACTTCCTTTAAATGACAAAAACATCCCAAAATTTTCAATTTATTTAGATTACTTATTTCACACAACAATATACCTGGTTAATAAATATTAAAAACATAACATTATTGAGGTTAAATCTATGAAAGTATTACCAGCATTTAGCTTTAGTAAAATATTTGATAACATAATGGCAAAAGGGCAAAGTACTACACACTTCAGAGAACACTTGAGAATTCTTTCTTTGACCAAATCACAAACAAGAAAAATAAACTAGATTTCTTTAACTCTTAATCCATCCTGCTTATTACATTCTGATAGGTGAGGTAGCAAACATGAACTGTAAATGCTTCAGGAAAGACTCAGTCTCCTATGTGTTTTCAAGTGAAGCATTCTTCAGAGTTAATAAAATAAAAATACAACAATGAGAGTAAATCAACCTACCTTGGTGGCTGAATTTTGAACTTTTCAAATATTTCTGGATAGAGAAGAGGAAACACTACCATTTCCTTAAGTGCAAGGATATGATGGCTTAATCCCCCTATACTATCAAAACGCACCTTAGGAGGCAAAAACATACAAAGCATATATTTTAACAGCTTTCCAGAAAAGTAGCTTTAATTACAAAATAATATATTTGAAAATTAATTGCAAACAACTTTGCATTCCCTGAATTTTGAAAGAGGAAAAAACAAAACCCAATTCAGAAAGTCACCTCCAAGTTGCCCACCAGGGATTTATCTGGTTTGCAAGTTAACCATGCCAGTGATGCCTGGACATCTGCAGATATCCAGCCTAAATCCAAGAGATCATTTTTAAGTTCAGGCACAGCATGATGTGAATATAATCAAAATACTTCTAGAAAATGCTTCAGCCCTCATCCCATTCAGCTGCTTCTGCACAACACAAACCATAAACTAATGGGTGTCATTGTTTCAGAGTAGGTGCACGACCCACATAGCCAGCACCAAGTTAATGAACCCAGATGCTCAGTACTGCTGGTTTTTGGGCTGCTCAGCATATCCCAGTTTCTACTGCTGCAAGAAATTACCAACAGACTGTAAATAAAATATAGTTGGGTAATTGGTATTTTGGCTTCCTTATGCTATATGTCTGCAGACTGTTGACTACCTGCAGGCCAAAAGCAAGTGCTCTGTAACCCAAAGTAATAAACAGACAATAGCTGTGGAAAAAAATAAATTTAAATCAGCAAGTTTACCCTGAATTTACTTCAACTCTAATGACAGGCTGTGGTGAATTCTGCTTGTGCATACTTGGGGGAAGGAAAATAAGAAGTTAACAAAACCTACCGATTTATCAACAATCATAGGGTCAACATCAGCCAAACTTGCCCCAACTTTCACACGCTCTCGCAGAATTCCACTTGCTAAGTCTTCTGCTCTAAAGTTTAAAGGCAGGCACCTGTTCAAGAACAAAAAAACCCACCAAATAACTATTGTTTTGTTTTGATAATTTTGCTGGAATGGGAAGAATCAAGAGATTAAATGCCTTCTACTACCTAAGGAGACCACCTTCCTGGATTAGTAATCAAAACTAACATTTTATCATGGTAATTATTCCATATATTTGGAGGTTCCTTAAATATAAAAATAGCTTTATGCTTTGTATACAAAGAGGCTTTAAGCCCCTACACACATTCTACATGAGGTGAAATACAGAGAAGAAAGGTACCAGTAAAATACAGGTTACAATTCAAACTATGCTTTTGGTAGTTGTATGTCACTGCAATTCCTCAGGATGGAAAAGGGAATGGTGTGGCAGACAGGAAGAGATGGAAAAAAGATGAGGAAACACTTTTTTCTGTTCAGTTTTCCAACCAATGTATCTGTGGCAGCACATAAATTTACTGATACACCATACAGATTTTCCACTTTTAGATAACAGGTTAGGGTCAAAAAAAACCAACCCACAGAATGCACATACTGTGAAACAAGACAAAAAGGGAAGAAAAAGAGTATTGGGAGTACAACGGAACTAACTGGGATGACGTATCATCAAGAACAAAATTTCATTTTAACCAACTTAAACATATATTCTTTCCACCTTTTTATCTGTATTGTTAATTATCTACTCCTAAGACTTCAAAACTTATATTGATATATAACCAGCAATCCCCCCACATTGTGTCTCCAGGTAATCACAGGCAGAATCAAAAAAGTCTGCAAAGCTGATGGTAAATTACAGAACAGGTCTGCTTGTTTTCTGCTGATTAATAAAAAAATCAAAGCCTCTTAAAGACGAAGGATGTTTTGATACCTATTTCTTGCTCTGGCCATGCTTTTAGATTTTCTTCTTTCAAAACGTTCTTCATCTGAAGAGGTTGTATCACTGCTGTGAATGGCATGCTTCTTTCTCCTATTGAAGTGGCAAAATAAACATGAAACTCAGTCCTTTTTGCAGTAGACCGGTGTGTTTTGATTCTTTTATTGAAAAAGAATGAAACATCAAGTACTGTACTGTTCAGGCTTAAAATGCACCTAAAATTTAGTTTTATTATGTAAATACCAAAATAAAACTTGAGAGGGGAACATCTTGTGCTGTCATAAGATGTTGATTTCAACATGAACGTTACTAAAACAGTAGCTCCTTACAATATATGTGCAGTCCAGTCCATGTTACCTCAGCAAGTATGATTATTTAATCAAGGAGCTGGTTGAAGTTCATCAGCAGCTGTACTTCAGAAAGCTTCCAACCACTTTAGCCATCTCTAACTTAACAGGACTATCAAGATCTCCTTACACAGTCTGATGCTTCCCTTTAACTGTTCCTTGAAAAAGCCTCAAATTTCCTGTAGCATATAGTCTCTTTATATTTGGTCCTTAATTCTGAATAGCAAAACAACTTCACAAAACAGCTGTACTGTAGTTTAACTTCTGATCTGAATCTAAGTAAAATTACTACTCAAAGTCTGCATGAACCACTCCTTATTTTGCTACAACGGAATCTCAGAAATACCAAACAAGGTGACTGGTTTGATATCAGTTTGAAAACCATAAGCACACTTTGCATGAAAAGTTGGCTACTATTATTTTATTTTTAGTGAATATACTGAGCTGCATCATTTGTGTACACATCAAAGAGAACAAGATGCATTTAGGATGATTTTTTATGACAGCGGCCGGACAAGAAGGGATAAAATCACAGTGGAGCAGTGAGCATGCTAAAACTGAAGGGATAATAGCTTTCACACTCTTATATCTTACTAGCAAGTACAAGTGCTGAGATTACCCAAGAAAACGTCATATGCACTTCCAGCCAAAAAACCCTAATATTCTTCAAAATTAAATGTTTTCATTATAAAAAAATTTGTAGAATCATAAAATTCTGCTATTATTTTATTGGCTTTTCATATTTTCACTATATCATTAAATTGAGCAATAAGACGACAAGTTTTGGTTGAGACCAGCACTCCTTTACTTGGATTCTATTCATGGACAGATTTATCAAGTTTTAACTAAGTTTATTTAAATTTTTTTAAAAGTATTAAGCTCTGATCTCATCTATTTTGTTCAAACCTATCGACAGTTTCCAAGATAACTTGTATTCCAGACTCCTTTGACACAAAAAGAGTCCAAAAAAATGATCCTTGGTAAATACTTTGTTGAATTGTTAATATTACTTGGATGGAATTTGAACTGGAAGAAAACAAAAAACATTATCCTGATTTGTTTATTTTTGTAAAATAGAAAGCAGCTATTTAACTGCTGCTTTGGATCTAAACAGCAAATAGACACCCTTACAGAGAAAGCTATGGTGTGCACTGGCAATTCTATTCCCAGTATTTGCAGCACACCTGCTTCCCTTCTGTTTATCACAAAGCTTCTGTTGGTATTATGAAGTGCTATGGAATTCATTCCTGTATGCTGCTTAGGATCCAATCCTAAGATACAATTCAAGACCCACAAAACTGTACAATTCACTCAAGAATGTTCAGAAAATTAAAAGTTAACAGGAATGTACTGAGAGAAAGCAAACAATTATGTACCAAAAGATTGACATTTACCTGATATGGCTTCTTCTAGCAGGAGATCTGTGAATATCAAACAGTGTATTCTCCCTCTTTTTCTGATGAGCTGGCACTGAGTAAGAGAAGTTACAGGTTTGTAACATCAATTACAAAAGAATAATAAAATAAATTAATGCATCACAAAAGCGCTAGATCATTGCTCTACCAATAATGTTATCACTGGTTTCTCCAAAAAGTGCAAATTAGGAAAAGAACTGGAGGATGGAGAAATCGGAGCTCTTTATTTCACTATCACCATACTTGGGCTTGATAATGATCAGAATTCCACCCTCAGCCTCCTCAAGTCATCTGAGCTATGGTGATCATGGCATAGAATGCAATTCATTCAGGGCACTAGCATTTTTAGTTTATTTGCAGAACACAAAGCTCCATACAGAAACCTCCACACAGCTGAGAATATATTTCTTGAAATTTCTCTGAACAATTAAACCATATCATTTCTCCATCACAGTCTTTAATTTCTAAGTTGCCTTAAGATACAGTGCACTGCATACACCACTGGCATCAAAACCAGAAACGCAGAGTACGTTATTTTAAACAAAGTATTAAAAGGTTCAAAATCAAGAGACACTATACTGAAACCCTGTGTGGATCCCTGACAGTACGTCCTGTGAGGAGCAGCTAAGGACACAGCATTTGTGTCGTTTGAAGGACAGGAGGCTGAGGGGTGACCTCATGGCTCTCTCCAGCTCCCTGAGGAGGGGAAGTGGAGAGGGAGGTGCTCAGATCTTCTCCCTGGCATTCAGTGACAGGATGTGTGGGAATGGTTCAAAGCTGTATTAGAGGAGGTTCACACTGGTCATTAGGAAGTATTTCTTTATCAGAGGGTGGTCACACACTGGCACAGGCTTCCTAGAGAAGTGGTTGATGCCCCCAGTGTGTTAGTGTTCAAAGGCATTTAGACAATGCCCCTAACAATATGCTTAGACTTTTGGTCAGCCCTGAAATGGTCAGGCAGTTGGACTCGATCACTGCAGGTCCCTTCCCACTGAAATATTCTGTTCTAAATTTCTCATTTAAGCAAAATGTGATAACTGCTGCTATGCAATTTATCTGCAGTTATGAATCAGGTTTACCACTTAAGAGATGCAGGCATAATAGTAATTATTTTTTCTACATAATTATCTGATGTATGAGATTGCTTTCTGAATTCAACTTCTACCAACAATTTCTTGGCCTAAAACTCATTCACTTCCAAACCCGGGCCCAGTACATAGCAAAGTTCAATGTTGCAACATGCCCTAGCAACACCACCACCACCACAAATAACTTGACGTATTGTGTCCCAAGAGTGCTATTCACATAGTGAACAAAACAGAGGGAAGATAGAAGTCCTGCTTAATGTAGAACTTGTCAAGGATGAGGAACAGGCGTCAAAATTTTCCCTTCCCACACCCGTGCTATTGCTGGAGGTCAGCAGAGCAGACCTGAATCAGCAGTGTCTAGTTTCTCACCTATTGGAGGAGCCTGGTATCTTTCAACGGTTTTTCTCTGTCTGAGATTATACGGCCGATCATTTTCTTCTCCCTCTGCTTCTTCTACTTCTATATCTCCATCTTCTTCCTGAGACTCTGTTGGGGGGCAAAAGTATTTTCAGAACACTTCTATTTGATACTAGAGCTATCTTCATCCTAAAACTTAAAATTTTAATGATCACTAAGAATTATTCCTCTCTTATTAATTAAAACTAATTGCAAAACTCTGGAAATTTGAAGGCCAAGATTATCTACTGCACACCGTCAAGTTTCCTTTTACTCTCCCACAGAAGGGTCTGGAAAAGCACAGGAAGAAAAATAAATGTAGCTCTGGGAAAGCACAGGAAGAAAAATAAATGTAGTCAAATTAGCTTTACTTGTAATGTACTTGAAAAATCACCTCTATCCACTATCTTTCTCCCTCAATAATTGTCTTTCAAATTGATAATGCCTGCCTTTCTCTTTTCCCACAGGAGGCTCAGAAAATCAAATATTTGACACACCATAAAAATAAGCACAACTTTACTGTTCACAGCATCATTTTTAAACAAAACACACACACTGGAAAAATAAGATAACACCTAGGTCCATCTATTAACAGGACCAGTATTTCCAGTCCTTGATCTCAGAATGAAGACTCTATTCTTGTTAACTGGGACAGACCATACCACTTACAGCAGTTTCAGTTCAAAATCAAGACACACTGTGCCAAACCCTGTATGGATCGCTGAAGTTTGAGTCTGATTTCTTAAGGAAGCAGAGCATGCTGTTGGTCATTACATCAAAGTTAGTCATAATTCTTTCTTTCTCAATACTTTTTGCAATGGCCAGTTTCATCCAAATTTTTAAAGGAAGGTAGAATTTCAAATAAAGTTATGTGTCTACAAGCCTTCTAAAATTTAGTGGATGGATAAAAGAGACTTTAATTCATACCTTTCTCAAAAGAAGGGTGCAGAACTGACTGTTACACATTTGAAAGGTAACTGCCACCCAGCATATGAGAAATAGCGAGTCAGTTAAGAAAAGCGTAGTTGTATACTATATGCATCACACCCTGGCCTCCACCAGAGGCTAGAGAGAACATAAGGAAAGCTCCAATTGCTTAGTGTTATGGAAAACAGGAGTAAAGGTACATAGCGTATAAACATTTAGAAATCAGAGTTCGTTCTGCTACTTTCAGATAAACTTATTTTTGTTTAAAGAAACAAAAAGAGATCCCTAAAAATTCACTTCCTCCTAAAAAGGGGAGGACTCCTTCAAATGTGTGTTTATTTGCAAGTCTTGTTAATTGGTCTATTAAATAACTGAAAATCCAGATCCAAAACCAAATTACTTTCTACAGTGCAATATATAACTATGTTATATTAAGAGGTACTTTGTTTTTTAATTATTTCAGCCAAACCCTTACAATTCTTTACAAGCATACCTTCTTCTTCCCCTTCTGTGGATACTTCATGGTGGTTCTGAATCCCATAGCTATTTCTCCTCAGTGATTTCCTCCTCCTTTTCACTCGAGAATACATATCCATGTTTTCCTGGAATAAAATTGACATACACCCCTATCAGCACTGTCCCATGTCACTCACAGTGTGACCCCATAGTTCAGTAAGTAATACTCCACACAATTTCTATCCTTTAAGTCTTTTTCCAACAGAGCCCTCCACAGGTAGACTACAAAAGCGGTCTCATTTAATAGGCAGTAAAATAAGTCTCTCAGTACCTAGTCCATCTAATACACAGTTACCATCAGCATCAAGCTGTTTTAGGAAACAAAGCAGATGTCAGACCCTGGTCCTGTTTTCAGATTGCCAGTGTTCTTCAAACCAAAGGAGAACAACCAAAGCAAGGCAATCAATTAATAAAGAAAACAAGATTTACATACATGCTTGAATTTTGTTCTAAATTTGAGTTTATCACGTTTTTAACATTATCCACAGAAGAGGATCAGAAACCTTTTGACAAAGCTACAGACAAAAGTATGCAGATTGTAAAAACAAACATGCTCCCTCGATGCTACTTTATCCAAGATACTCCACACTTACAAATTCTGTATCAGTCCACATTCGTAGACGTTCTACTTCTCCAGACCGCCTATTTCTCCTGATGTTAATATTATCCATTTCCTGTAGGACAGCTTCAGCAGTACTAAAATATAGGCAAGAGTTAACACACAAAAAAATAATCAGTCTTAACATAGTAAGACATGCAGAACTTTTTACACAGCATCCAACTCAACATACCTAACTCTATGGTCTGTTACAAGTATTCCAAGGTCTAAAGTCAACTAAATATACAAATGCATTAAACTTGGAGAATTTTGGGATGCCTACACTGGAATCTATCAATAAACTAGAAAACCAACCATAATAAAAAGAAACTGAAAGATGAACCTCCAGAATATAAACTGAAGAGTAGGCAAAGGAATAATAAATTAGGGGTCCAAATTAGGCTGTAACATTCTAAGAAGCATTTTTTTTAAAAAATCTTGCTTGGTGTAAATTGTAGCATATAGATTTTTAATTCCTTAGATGTTAAATTAGGTGTCAGATAAAATTAACTTTGCAGAATAAGTAAACCTTTTTACCTATATAACACAGGGAAAGCAATAAATGCCTCCACTCCGTAAGGTTTACAACTTCTTACCCTGGTCTCAAAAAGACACCACTGCCTAAAGGATTGGGTTTTTTCATGCTAAATCAGTAACACCTAGAATTCCAGCATTCATTATTTGAGCCCACTGCCATTTCTCATCTGTTTTTACAAGCTTCCATTTCCACTATCTGAAGTACTTGTAAACAGTCATCAAAACAATAATGGTGTATAAAGTTTTTGTATAACAGGTGTATAACCTGTTCTTCAAAGCCTCCAGTGAGTATGGGACACACTGTTATCACTGTAAGTTCATATATAGATTTCAGTACCATGATTTTATCAAATTACAATCTTCATGGTAGACTTTTTCCTATCGTTGATGAGGAGCGGGAGATAGAACTGCAACTAAAAATATAAGCCTAACTATGTAAATCTGTAAACTGGTATCAGGTAGTTACTGAGAAAATGGAAAGTGAAAATTAAATTAATAAAAGACTCAAGAGAATACCTTTAACAATAAAGACCATACTTGGCAAATTAAATGTTTATGTTTAAATCATTTTGCAAGCAGTCTTTCACAGGTGTGACTGTTAAAACCTGCTTTACAATGGAAAAACTGAGACATATTAAGTGACCTGCCCAGGGTCACTTTCCACACAGAAATAATATTTCAAGAAAAGTACTCTGGCTCCCATTCCTATGCTCAGACCAGACCGTGCCTCCCTCTCTGACCTACTTTGTCTGCACAGTAAATGTCAAAAAGTGACACTCACCCTATGTGAATTACTAACAAATGGTAAAAAACAAAACCAAAAAAGAACAAAAAAAAGCTACAAACTTCTGGTATTTATGATCAAAAATTATACAAGCAAAAATCTAGAAAGCTTTCAAGACTTGTTGCTAATCCCCGATTTACATCACATTTAGGGTATCACTACATAAACAGGTTATTAAGAAACAAAGTAGGGTGTGGATTTACAGCATGTCAGCCACTCTGCAATAACCCCCAACATACACAGCTTTATCCAGGTGTAAACACAGAGTAGCTTACTCCTCAAGAAAAGTCTGGTAAGCTGCTTTGCATTTAGAGTATGAATAACATAGGTAGTTACAGCACAGAACCCAGCCTGTAACTCAAACCACAATCTAGCTTGCCTCCACACTAACACATCCCCACAGTAAAACACACAGATGGCACTGGAAGACAGGGTTTTCTAACTTTTTAAAAATTCATAAATATGCTTTGTGAATACAACTGAAGTATCCCCACATACCTGTTTACTAGCTGATCAAACAATAAACTCTGATTCAAAGTTTCAAATCTGTTTTTCCTGGACCGACAACTTTTTCTGACTTCTATATCTCCGTTTATGCAAGCATGGTCCCCATCTCCCTTTTTTTCCCCTCGAAGGGGGTGGCTTTTGAGAGCTAAGAGAAATTTGTATTACTACTTCAAAATGCAGGCAACAACATTTTCACAAACAAGAATTAATAAGAGCATACTTAGCAAGGACAATAAACCAAAAGTTATGGAGTACAGTATGAGCACCCTCCTATTCACTGAAGAAATGTATTTTTTCAATTCCTATCAAAGTTGGTTTACAAGCTATTTCTTCAGAGTCAAGCTTGTTTTCTTATATGATAATCTTATTTTATGATAAAAATTTGGCATTCAAATATCCATTCCATGTTTTTAAGTTAATTCCAATACTAAATGTCAATACTTAGCCCGCAGTTTCAATTCTTAATCTTTCAAATACAGTATCAAAAGGTCAGGTACAACACATTGATTTCACAAGCAAGTCTGTATCAGCTACTCTGTACAGTGCCAAACAAAAAGATCCCACTCCTGATTGCTCCTTGGGCACCACTATAAATAATAAAAATACCAAAGATGTTTAATGGATTAACATTTACAGAGTCAGCACAGAACTAAATGACACAGAAATTATGAAAAAGGGACACAAAAGACAAAGTGGTTTTAGCTGAGATATGCAATGAAATGGCAAGTTTGTAAGGTACAAGCATATAGGAAAACTGTTCAAGGTAGCAGGAGCTGCAGACAAGGCAGGTCTCTCTAAAGCAATAGTAATGTGAAGAACCACAGAAGGCCAAATTTTAAATGAGCAAACAGAAGTAGTAAGTTAAAGAGACCAGCTGGGAGAGGAAGGCCAAAATTAATTCATAACAGTAAATTTGGGAATTAAGGAAAACATCAAGATCATGGTCAAGAGGTCTGAATTGAGGAGAGAAATGGAATTTCATCTAAGAATGTTCCCCATGTCCACAGAGAGCATCCAAGATGTTGACGGAAGCAACCTGAGCCAAAACAGTAACTTTTCTGCTCAAAACAGTCAAAAGTAATCAGTAATCAAAAATATATGCAACTGCAAATCAAAAGTAGATAGAAAAAGGTCTGCTGTAATGCACTTACATAAGCTACGTCCATTTGGTAGTGTAGCACCAGGCTGAGAAGTTAACCTAGGAAGCAATTATATCAGAGACAGAGATAATATTAACTCTTCTTAGCCAACCAAGCAAAAAAATCACACAGTGAAGACACAACTTTAAACATAGAACATTACACGATACACCATGGCTCAAAAACCTCTATGACATGTAGCCGCTGAAGAGACTGCTTCATGCCCAACAGCAGAACGAGGGCAGAACTGCCCAAATACCAAATATATGTTATCTAAACATCTTTTTTATTAATCCTTCCAATGTTCTCTCATGCCATGTCCTACTACTAACTCTCCCCCTTAAGTTTAGAACAGAAATTTGATATGGCTCTTCAAAGGCAATTATCATTCAAACACTATGAATAAACTAGTGGAAGAAACAAAAGTTTTGGGAAAAGTCTTAGTGACTCAAGAGCACTATTAGATCTAGCACTTCAGATTCTGGCAGAAAACAAACAACACAACCCCCTAAGATGCAAAGACATGTCACAGTGGATTCTACGTGACTAACCACATGAGTTTCGGTACGCTGGCCAAATTTCATTTGACAGTCATCTAAATTCTCCAAGCCATATTAAATACTTTTTAAAAATTTCTTCACATTTCTAATAGGTCCAGTACAAGTCTACACTCATAAATAAAGGAAGCAGAATGTGCATGAGTTTCAATACATTCCCAGATGACCATGGTACATAACATGCTACATTTATTATTTTAAAATAGAAAAACAGAAAGATCTATTTTAAGATTTACATAGCTTCTAAATATACTTCATCATAGCAGGCAACAGTCCAGTAATGCATTACAGTCATTCTTACATACAAAGTGCTGAAAGAATGACTTTTGATTTGTATATAAACATGAAATATATATTTACAAAAGAATCAGTACTAACTGAAAGTTCATGGCCCAGGAATATACTGTCTACACTTCCTCATAATTACTTGTAATCATGTGAAGAACCTTATGAACACAAGAATGCTTTGTAAAATATTGATTAACCAGTTATAAGATGAAATTACTTCGCTTTTGAATTATAAAAGTGTGGCAAGATCAAGGCTACATTTAATAAAAAACAGTAATTTACTTGAGTCTTTATAATCAGAGAAGAGAGGCTGAAAACAACAATGGAAAGAAAGAAATTTGACCGCTATCCATTCCCTAAAGATGATAATACTGATTTCCTAATTAAAATGTTAAGTCTTCTCATATCTTGAGTGCATAAAAACACCAATTAAGTCATTAAATTCGGACATATCAACATACTAGAAATCAGACAGCATTTCAAAGAAAATTACTTTCTGTTTTTGCACAAATTTGCATGGAAAGGAGACACAGAGATGAGAGGATTGATGTAACCCACGTTCCTGGAGTCTTAAACTAAAAGAAACTGTTCAAAAATAACATGTTTCAAAAATGTACTCCTTGAGCATGCTCTCACTGCAGCAACAGCACCAGCAGGTTAAGAATGGAGGAGAAATGGGTAAGATGCTATTATCCTCTTGGCACCAAGTTACCTGGACTGTCCAGTTGAGATGCTCCATTCCTCTCGCTGCCCAGTACTGCGTGATTTTGATTTGTCTTTGCACACAGGATCAGCATGTTTTGAGGTACGTTTGGCGGGAGGAGATATGTGGCTATCACTCAAACTAGCATCACTACCTTCATCTTTCTGGAAAGAAAAAAAAGCAACAGGCCATAATCAATTGGCTCGTTCATATATATCCTTATAGAAAAAGAAGAATCTTAAGCTTAGTAAAAGGGAAGTCTCTACCACACTCTTAGTAACCAGCTTGTGTGAAACATTAAATATGTTTATCCTGAAAACATTACTGGAAACTAAGAAAATATTTAGTTGTAAATATTAAACTTTTCTACAATATTTTACATCTATTTCTGAATAAGCACTCTGTTTCTCTAACCCACTCTATTTTGTATACATGACACTGCTTCTCTTACACTACTTGCAGAAGAACTAAAGTTGCAATAAAGATAAAAAGACCTTAGGAAAATTATGATACTTAGAAACACAGCAAAATTTATTGTATTGACATTGTATTTGTCTTTAAAATGCTGAAAGTCACATTATGCTCCTCCTTCATATAAGAGTTTCTCTTTAGATTGTCAAACACATAGCTACTATGTTACAGTCCACACTGAAAGTGGACTTCATACTTTCATGGCACATTTTATCTATTGCTTCCATTAACAGTATTATACACATTAACAGCATTAGCCTTAACACCTTTAAGAAGCACCTAAACTCTGTTTGGGGTTTTTTTTCTACTGCACTTATTAAACACAGACAGAAACTCAGGTAGTAGCAAGGGCTGACTTTAGACTGTACATAAGAAATGGACAGACAATAAAACCTTGGCGGATCCGATTCTGTTAGGATGAACTAAAAAAAAAAAAAGAAAAAAACCTGAGTCTCTATAAACCATAAATTTTAGCTCATGGAAAGAGACTTGCAACAACAGCATAATCAACTTCCCGATATTAAGGTCCAGGAATTGATGATAAGCACCTAAACTATGAACAAAAGATAATTTTACTTATATGCAAGGACATGATCATGAATGTCCTGTCTGTTCAAAGTTTATTATGACAATACTCCAGATAATTGAACATTATGTCTCACCTACTCAAGCTTTTTTTTTTTTTTAATGTATTTTTCTCAAGGGAAGAAGACAGAGGATATTTACAAAGGATATTTACAAAGTGGCAAAGCCTAAAGAAATCCAAGTGCAGTTCCACAAGACAGCTGAGCACCACTGAACCCAGGGACCAGCCTACACACTCCCTTGCCTGGCTACACAGCACCACTCCAACTTCCTTTTAATCTTCCAGGAGTTGGACTCGATGATCATTATGGGTCCCTTCCACATCAGGATATTCTGTGATTCTCTGAACGTTGACCTGACCCACCCATAAACCAAATCAGCTGACTGAAGTTCCAAAAGTTTGATGCATTGTGCCTTAACATTTTGTCCCCCAATACATATTTTAACAAAAATTAACTGATATTAAACACTTCCAATAATACCAATAAATTGATATACCATATTCATTATATTTGCTAAATACATTCTATTCAGTCATTTTTATTTATACTATAAATACTAGTAAAACCTCTTGATAATACTAAAAATACTACACTAAAAGTTAGTATTAAATGAAAACCAGCCCATGGTCACATCTCATTTTAAAAATAATTTTAAACTCATTTTAAAAATAGTTTTTAGCCTGTCAAGGTAAATCCAGGGAGCAAAAGAGGTCTCTATTAATTCAATCTTTCACTTGTTGAGGAAGAGCATCAATGTAACTCAAAATATCATCTATACTAGTAGATCATAATTAATGGATTCTAAACTGAGAGTCAAAGTGGGAGCAAAGGTAACCACCCCATTCCTAAATACAAAACACTGCACCTTGCACAGCACTGCAAAAAACACATGCAGCCACCCAGCTGGTTTCCAGAACACTCTGCACCTACAAAATACTGCTTTTCACAACATGTTAAGTGTGTACGTATTCACTTCTGAATACTGTAAGCATTTGTGTATGTGCTTTTTCCTTTATCCAGCCACAAGTTTATTTGTGGACTTACAGAAATATACCACGGCTAAGTCAATTTTAGTAACAACTTTCTGAAATTACAAGAGCAACACTGCACAGGACAGAGGCAGAGTTTCAAGGTAAGCCACAGAACCAGTTTTAAACCGGCTAGGCAAGACGGAGAAAATTAAGCTAAGAAAAAGGAACAAGCATGTAACGAAGCTTTATGAGAGCTAACATTAAAGCTATTTTGCAAGCAGTGAAATTAATAATGCATAGGTTGCTATACTCCCTTCCCATGCAAAAATCCCAACTCCTCTTCAGTCTCCCATGACCACCTTTCTCTGCAGTTCCTCCATTCCTCCAGTTCCCTGCCTCTGGTCTCACATCTCAAAATTAGCTGGTATCCCTCCTTTGTTATGGCTATTTACTGGTCAAAGGCAATACAGAGATGTAATTTCCAAGCTACATGTATGCCACATGGTCGGCTGGCAGGTAAAACAAAGCATTAGCTATTACCCTGAAGATAAAATCTGCTGCTTCAGGTTTTCCTCTGCTACTGAATTACTAATATTCACAAAATTTATAAAAGCTGAGTATCTTCAAGATCTCTATCATCATCAAATAATCAGATACTGGCCAATAGCTTCAAAAACTGGGAGAGCCAGTACTGTTGCCTGAGGAACCAGATGAGCAGTGCAGGTGTTTACTCAGAGGTAATAATTTCTGGTTATTCTTTCTTTAGGATGTTTGTGTCCGTTGAGCCTCATTTGCCTGCACATTAACTCTACACATAACAAGTACAAAGCAAGTCTAAATTTAAAGACAGTCAAAGCCCAAATGCTAGCTTAAGTTAGGATACCTGCTGCAAAAGATGCACAAACATACAAAATGTTTTACCATGAAGTAGTGACACTGAAATAAGAAATCACTGCAATTTTAAATATATTAGTAAGAATCCAAGATCCATTTTCCAGTTAAAATACAAGCTCTAGGGAATCAAATCACACCTAAGACTGCCATCCAGAACTTTCACCTGCCTACAGTAAAATATGGAGATGGAGCTTTCATTACACTCAAGAGATTAGCCAAACTGGGATATGCTAGAACAAGAAAAGAAATTAATTTCAATTTGAGAAGCCTTTACAGAAAGCAGCCTATCCACTGCTTCCTCCCATTTATAGCAAGAGAGGTCTAACAATTCCACTGCACTCAACTAGCTCCCTCAAGTAACTGGGTCTCAAACCATTTATAACTTTAATGATTAAAAATAGTGCTTCAGTTTCAACCCAGAAACTTATTACTTAACAGTACACATCATGAAAATGTTCTGGGACTAGAAAGGGAAATGTATGATACAAGCATCAAACTTAAAAATTAAGAAATTAATAATGCAATTGCAGAAGTAGGAACCAATGCACTGAACTCAAAGCTCCTAATGAAACATTGGCACTGAAGCAAATGCACTCACATGCTGAGAGAACGTGGAGAATGCGAATTAATAAAATTTTAATCATGTCAGAAATTGCCTGAAAGCCTATCAAAGCAACAAAGAAAAAGCAAACACAGAAGAATCAAAAAAATGAGTTTACATAGCATCAGGAAGTAGAAAGAGGTAAACCAAAATCTAGCGCAACTGCAGTGATCTAACAGAAATGAGAGACCCATCAAACTCGGAACAAGCAGAACCCAGCATAGCTTATAGAAACCACTCCCATTAATAACAAGAAAATAACTGGAGCTAACAGGACACCGTCCATGGTCTAGACTGGCAAAACATAGTCTTCATTATCTCTGGATTTACAAGCAAAATAGAATGCAACAGCTCAATGAGTACTGCAAATTAGTTGAGCTAAGATTCAACAGCAAGAGTCTTGCAGGGATTGTGGGACAAGGTCTGGTAACATACAGTCACGGAAAGCAGCTGAGTGATGGTAGCAATACATCTAGAAACCAAATCTAAAATGAGTAAGTAAACAGAGCAATAAAATAAATATAGCTGCATACTTCTCTCTTTTCTCTACTTTGTATGAAAAGGAGAAAGATGGAAAAAATGTTTATTATAACGCACACATTCATGACCAGGCTACAGAAACACTGATACACAGTATCACCTGTAGCCTCTTACATATCCATCCCTAAATTTCAAGATAATAAATAGGTACTAACAGAGCTTTATTTATAACATTTAGAGACAAATCCTTAGGATTTCAAGGAACACAAACAGACTTCTTCCTTATCAATCTATCCACTTAGAAAAAAGCAACCACGCATGCAGTCTTTCAGCATGACAGAAGGACACGCAGACCAAGGGAATCCTCACCTGGGACTTGCCTCCAGGGATATCACAGGGACCAGCTAGCTAAAGCATGAAAACCAACTAAGTTTCAAGACTACTTTTAGCATACTGAAGGGAGGGGGTAGGACTTTTTGCCACTTCTGTTTTTTGAAAAGTTGGATCTCCTGAGTGTATCTCAAGAACTCTGAACACTGCTGAACTTCCCAAGATCCAGCAGTCTTGTTACTACAGGATAAGTACGAACCATCTCTATCATTGTGATCTCCAAGTGTATGACCACAAGTTCATCAAGTTTCTGAGCATGGATGACTTAACATCCAAACCACAGCCACACCTTGCAATTTCTGAAAAAGACTCCATCTGGTTCACCACAGGTTCAGGTTCAGCTTTATTAAAGCACAGGTATGCAGACATTAATATTTGAGTTTTCCACCATGGTCAAACTTGCTCTCCTTGCCATACATTTTGTGGGTCACACCCTTCTGACTAACTCTCTGACACACCCAGAAAGTTACCATGATTGCTCATCCAACTTCACATAGCAGACATGAGGGTTTTCAACCTTTCAGCATCTCTTTTCCTCTTTTCTATGACTTCTTCCCATGTCTAAAACAAGAAATTAAGACATACTGACTTTCCATCTTCAAGTGATCAATCCTATTCCTCCGTTTTTTGTTAAAAGCATAAATTATTTTAATTCATTTGTCTTTCTGACCCACTGAACAAGCATAAAACAACCTAATATTCTGTCTTAACAGATAGACATTTACAAAATATCTATTTCAGCTACAGGTTTTCAAAAAACATCTACGTCTTAGTTTAGTTAATTCTTAGCTTCTAACATTTACAAGTAACTTTCTCCTCTCTGACACTGAAAAGAGGACTTCAGGTATCTCTCAATCCTATTTTTACTAACTTTGGAGAAACTCAATCCAGGTCCCCCGGTTACTTCTAATGTAAATTAAAATGTATTTTTTGCATGTCCCAGAATATTAATAACCTGGATTAATTTTTTAAAAGTACATGTGAAAAAAATTCTTATGTACCTCTTCCCCTACCAGTTCATGCAGAGTTCTTGTGAAAATGGGCTGTCCATTAAAAAAAATAAAATACATACTCAGGGATATTTAATGCATTTAATAAACATTTTTAACCCACTGGTATAAAAAGATAAAAGTTGTCTTTCTAAAATAAAACTTCTATGCATGAAAAATTAGGTTCCCACTGTATCAATTAGTTAAGCTTATCACTCATCTTTACCTTCTGATAACTATTCAGTTAACAAATAACTTGCTTTTTCTGTGTTTAACTATAGCATCATTTTAAACATACCAATAAATACACCAAAACCACTCTCTATCTGTCTGTCCAGTGATTCTGGATAAGCCACTTGCTCTCTTGTGTATCAGTTTCTGCAAAGGTAAAAAATACGGATTAAAACATTAACTTCAACATATTTATTGTATTCAAGAACTACTTTGAGAGCTATTGAAGAAAGTTAGGTAAGAACTAGGCATCCTTCCTAACAGCTTTTTGGGCTAGGCATAATAAGCATTTTTTTTAAAAATGCTTTAAAGAAAAAAGGACTTCACAATCTCTCTGATATATTTTTAGTTTTGCTCTTACTTGGTTCTATGTTATAGCGACTGGATCAAAGTCTCTACCCTGACTGTGCTAATGTCGTATGACCAGAATCTAGCAAATCCCTTAAAATCTTTTTTTTTTTTTTTAAAGTTTACAACTTTGCTTTATAACATCATCACAGAAAAGAAAAAAAATACTAAAACTGTCCTTATGTTCAGTATAAATTTTCAGTAGCTGAAACACTCTCATCAGCGTGCTCAAACATGGCACCACACCTTGCCTTAGCCTTGCACATCTGCACTATGTCCTAATTTCAGGATGACACATTGCAAGACCCACTTTCTTCAGCACCAACACATCCTCACACGCTCCTCTTCTGCGGGGTGGGAAGAGGTAAGACCTGATACACTTGTCTTGGGGAAGAAGGTAACATGACTCAACCCCAAGTCAAAGCATAATAAATACAGCAGATGGTATTTATGTCAGTCCACTATGTACTGCTTCATGCTAAACATCTACCTTTGTGTCCTAAAAATCCTGTGTAAGTATACTGCCTGTGCCTTCAAATGCCAAGAAGCTGGAAAAAAACGTGCTTGGATTAAAGCACATAAACTACCTTACTAAGATCTTTGAGTGCCATTAAGGACTTTGTGCGTTAACCTTACTGATAGCTTGACAAGCGGCAAGGCTGTCTTAGAAGAACCCATCTTCTGGTTGTAGTTCTCTAATTTCCACTTGTTTGCCCACAGTTGCTTATCAAGCATTGGCTCTCACACAGGTGTTAAGGAAAAAAAGTAACAAGATTCATTCTTAAGTGCTTGATGATCTTGGGATAAACAGCTACTAATGCTGGTTTTCACTGCTGGTAACAAAAGTAAAGATTGTCTCAATTGTTCAGTAGAAGCCATTAGGAATATAGCCATTAAGATAGAGAATATATCATCATCTAGATTTTTTTCAGAATAAATTCTTCCTCACTCATTCAGGTGACATTTTTGCATGAGAAGATCTGCTTTCATTCTCTTACTAGATTTTCATTTTAATTCCTAAAATTCCTTTTCAGTTCTACAATTCAGATTATTTCATGAAAAGCCTATTCCAAAAGCTTTTCAAAAGTTAGAAGTTTATAAGTTAAAAACAGAAACCGCTACATAAAACACTATTTACTGTTTACTTTCACACTTGCAACCATTCTCCCTGTCTGTAACACCTGTTCGTATCCAGGCTGAATGCCTCTTAATGCCTTCTGATCTCACATCCAAAAATCTCTTGCAATCTTGTAGTTCCCTTGTCACTTGTAGGTTCATGAAAGAAAGTTACAGAGCAGCCTCTGCCAAACTGAGAGCACCCATCAAACTAAGGTTTGCTCTCCACCCATCATCACTGCCCTGCTCCAAGCACCTCTATCATGAAATTTCCCCTCCTTTGCACCCGTCATGAAAATTAGGGTGACATTGTGAATTTTCAGCTGATAATCAGAGGGATGGAAGAGAGGCAAAGAGAACGAGGGTGTGGGAAGGAGGGTTAGTTTCAGCTGGACCAGTAACCTGATCCAATTCAGCTGATCAAATGGCCAGGCAAGCGTTACTATTAGCAAGTCAATTCACTTTCACAACTGCAGAGTTAAGAGCTTGCAGCACATGTGAAATCACACACCTTCAGAAGAGAAGGTCTACTGAGAAGAGATCTCTATTTGCTGTATGGGGATCCACACCTCGCTCAGAAGGTTTTCTGGAAGATCCACATATCACAAGTTTTAAAACCCTTGATGTTCCTAATTTAACACTGATGGAATTATAGAATGGTCTGGGTTGGAAGGGACCCCACGGATCATAGAGTTCCAACCCCCCTGCCATGGGCAGGGCTACCAACCGCTAGCCACAAGGTTGCCCAGGGCCCCATCCAACCTGGCCCTGGATACTTCCAGGGATGGGACATCCTCTGGGCTGCCCATTCCAGCACTTTACCACTCTCTCTGTAAAAATCTTCCCCCTAATATCTAATCTAAACTATCCCTCCTTTAGCTTCAATCCATTCCCTCTTGTCCTGCCACTGTCTACCCTTTCAAAAAGTTGATTCCCCTCCTGTTTCTTTGCTCCCTTCAGGTACTGGAAGGCTGCAATGAGGTCCCCCTGCAGCCTTCTCTTCTCCAGGCTGAACAAGCCCAGCTCCCTCAGCCTCTCTTCATAGGGTAGGTGCTCCAGCCCTCTAATCATCTTTGTGGCCTCCTCTGAACCCTCTCCAACAGTTCCACATCTTTCTTGTATTGGGAGCCCCAGATCTGGACACAGGACTCCAGCTGGGGCCTCATGAGGGCAGAGTAGAGAGGGACAATCACCTCCCTGTCCCTGCTGACCCCTCTTCTGATGGAGCCCAGGATACCATTGGCCTTCCGAGCTGCAAGAGCACACTGCTGGCTCAGGTTAACTTTCTCTAAAATTAAGGCATTTTTATTCAGAACCACAGTATTTCCAGAAGTTTCGAGATTCTGCTGAAGACTTTTAAAGCAAAAATTATATGTATGCAAACATCCCAGGGAGGTGGTGGAGTCTCCTTCTCTGGAGATACTCAAGTCTCGTCTGGACGCCTATCAGTGCAATATGAGCTGGGGAGCCTGCTTTGGCAGCGGGTTTGGACCCGATGATCTCTCGAGGTCCCTTCCAACCCCTAGATTCTGTGATTCTGTGATCTGAGAATGTTTGTAAATCAGAAGTGGAAAAAAATTAAAATATTCAATCAACTTTCTGTCCTACCCTTAGTCCTCAAAAATCCATCTTGTTTCTGCTGAACAACCCCATCCCAAAAACAGTTTGGAAGATACAGCCTCCTTTTAGTACTACTATAAACCTAAATAAAGAAGCAGAAGGATCTGAATGAGGATAGCAAGTCAGAGACCAGTGAGAACCAGAGGGTTGCCAAAGTTTTGGACATGACCACATAATTGACTCAGTAAATTAAGCAAGGAAATGTCTGTAGCAAGTGAAGCTAAGAAGGAGGTGGCCTTCTGTTGAAAAAACATGAGATTAAAAACACTTACGTATCTCTAGCTATGATGCATCTGAGGGCAGTTTTTCAAAAGAAAAAAAAATTAAAACTGTAATATGAAATCTTAAGATTGATATATTGACATCTAAATCATACTAAAACCAAAATTCATGGTCTGAAAGATAAATCAGAGAAATAATAGAAGGCAGTTATTAAGTATTTGGAATGAGGGATTGCTGAAGCATGGCAACAAATTTCAATGCAAGTTATCTCTTCCACATGTACAGAAAGAACAGCTTCTTCATTTCAGGTTACTTAAATAGCTTGGCTCAACTACTTATCTATTTAAAATGAAGCAATTGACTGGAGGTTGGACAAAAGCAAAAAGACCATTTCCCAAATTATGAAAACCCTCAAACTGAAGCACTCTGAGTGCAACTAGACACAAACTTCCCACCAAAGCTTTACATTAGTTAGGTCATTAACATACAAAACAAGAAGCATAAAGGTAAAACCATGAAATTCAGAACAGGCTACAAAAACCATGGAACTTGGACAAGCGCGTAAATTCTGTATTTCTGATAAGAGAACTACAGCACCTCCTTTATACCTAGTTCAACTGGAGTTGAAGCTGTTAGAGCATACACATACTCAGCAGTGCAAAATGAAAATGCTTACAGGAGATAACACATTAATCTTACAGCTGTTTAAAAAGTGGCCTGCTTTAATAGCTACCAAGCAAGAAGAAATAAAATTTATTCAGGAAAAGAGCCCAAGCAAGTATAAATGCAAAACAACACTTGAACAATTTAAAGCAAAATTAATGGTTAAAATAAACCATGAAAATCCCATCAAAGGTAATAAAGACAATATTTCAAGAGTAAACTCAGACAGAAAAATTGTTTACAAAAAGCAGCAAAGCATGAAGAGTAACAAAAAACGATAGGATGAAAAAGGCTGAAGAAATATTGTCAACTCCCGTTGCAATAAATGGGTTCATGAGTGATATCACCCACACACGAAGTAATACATTAGAGCTAAAATATCTAATAAACAATCGGCAACCTTTAAAATGGTCGCAGCAACAAAATAACAAGCAGTGAAAGCTTCAGCTCACTGATGCCTACTTGCTGGATGCTTTGGTTTGAGGGTTTCATAAAGTTTTACATAGAAATCGTTCAAAATATCATTAGATAGGAATGAAAACTTTTCCACAGTGCAGCAAATACCCAACAATTTAGGGCAGGATGTGCAAAACTGTACCACATCCAACTGAAACTGCAGGGGGATGGAGGCGATCAGAATGGAATTACCTGAGCTAATTATCTTGCATAACCCCAAGCTGTATGCCACTCTTGCAAAACTGTCATGGGATCTCTCGCGGCAATGGGTTAAGCTTTCTGCTTGAAGTTTAAACTGAGAGACAGTAGCTGGAGAAGCAGCTTTTATTCGTATTACTTCGGGACAAGCCCAATGTTCAGAGGAAGCAATGCAGCACACCAAACATCAACACCATTTCCTGAATACTCTTTGGAGGTCTTATTCACTCACTGGATTAGTCCTTAGATTGCTTCCTTTTAAGGCCCTGTAACAGCACAACAGCAAAGCTAGCCAGCTTCAAACAGGATGCGCAAGAGCTGCCCCAAACAAACCCCCATACACTTTGGAGGTGTCCTGACTTCTCTGATAGCAGTCCAGACTGATTTGGCAATATATATAGGAAGAACTGAAACTCAGGACACCCCTTTGGAAACATGGAAGGATTGCAAACACTGACTGTATAGTATTTTGACAGAAACTTGGACATAGATTGCTTCCAACAATTGCTCAATTTCCCACTGTTCACAGATGTATTAATACCACACTACCAAGGAACAGACTGCACGATTCGTTTTAGATCACTGATTTCTCCTGCAAAGTCCCAAAAGAGCATCAGACCACTGAAACAGAAAGAACCCGACATTTTATTACGCGCTGGAAAGATGAGCTTCCTTGGGAATCTGCCTTTAAATGAAATTGTTTGGAATAACATGACAAGCCACTATATTTCAGGATGTATTTCAAAGACCTGTAAAAGCGTTAGCCTCAGCACCTTTACTGATGTTACTATAAACTCAAACAGTAAGGCAATACAGTTCTTTAAAAACATAGATATTTGAGGAGCTTTTTTTTTTTTTTTCCACTGAAGAGATTTACACGATGCTGGCCAGGAAGTGTAAATTTTCCAACGTAAGAACTAACTTTTTTGATAGTTTTATTCTAAACCACAGAACATCCAGAACACTGTTAAGGCACTTTGCCATGAAGACAAAGAAAATACACTAATATCAATCAGGCTATTCCAAAAAGGAAAATTTAATTTTTAGAAAGCTCTAAGGGTTATGTTTAAAGCTGGCATTTTAAGTGAAATAATAGTACTTTTAAGTTCATTTTCTATGTTTACAACAGCTGACCATTAAAGGCTTTTTAAGGAGTAAACAGCAATGAGCTTACACTACAAAAGCTGCATTATCACCCAGAAATCAGAGAAAAAACCTATTTGTTGTTACTGACTGTGAAATTACAGTAAGAGACACTGAAATGTACTGGTATTACAGAGCATAAAAATGCTGCTTAACTTTATACCTTCCCACACTACAGCACTCTATCAATCCTCAAGTCCATGTTTGCTCCTATTAGCAATTAAGTACAATGGAGAGCTCTAGGTTACCACCGAGTAAGTTGAACTATGTCGGCAGCACTACTTTTAGCTAGGATGGAGGGTTACAATTATCACAGTGCCCTCAAGTAGCTCTTAAGGCACTGCTAATGCTTTCTTGGCTAATTAAATTAAGCTAATCTTGTATACATTTCTAAAGTGTCTAACTAATACTCTGACATGATTTAAGAGTGTTTATTTCATAATAAATTCATTCGTTTTCTTGATCAACATTTTTGATTTGGGTTTTGAGATGACTGAGAAAAGTAATTTCCATCACCAAATAAGTGTTACCAACAGTCACTACTCAGCATCTGAAAATATCAGACATCAGTAAATCAGATTTAACTAGTTATGGTCAGAGTATCCTCAATTCTTTCATAGCATGAATGAGTCCACTAGATTTAGAAGCCTTGCGTTATAATTCTATGTTCCTGAAAACTCTGGAAGATTTTGATGCAATTTTCTTGTCACAATGCTTTAATATAAAGCCAGAACACTTCCCAAATGCTAGAAAGAAAAATAATGTCATTTATATAAAGATAAAACATAAATTTATATATGAATAGCTTCAATTTATTTTAAGTAGAAGTAATGTATACATCAGCCCTGGAAGCAGGAAGAAAACAAAGCGCAGTTTTTCATCTCCATACCCTCTCAATGTACTCTATGACATCATTTCAAAGAATAAACTTCTTGGCTTCATGATCCATTTAGCAAGGGATTTTGTTCATTTTAATCCGTCTTCTGGTCAGTGGACACACATGTATTCATCTCAATCATTGAATGCGTGGTCGCCAGTCGATAATTCAAACCAGTTTACTTTTCAAAGACTGACGTCGTTGCTTTCTCTAACATAAGCAAGTGCCACAGAGGGAATACAGAGAACACGATAAAGGCGTTTAGACTATCATGGCCCATTTCCACAGAATGTGTGCTGCTTCCAGATTCAGATGAAACAGAAATGGACACCGTTAATATGTTACTCAACATAAGGTTGAACTGGAAGACTAGAAACTTAACTCAAGTTCTTGGGAGAGGAGGGGTTCAAGCCAATCCTTGTAAATGTACATAAAAACCCCCACAAAAAAACAAAACAAAAGGAAAAAAAAAGGACCACGCACACCAACCCTACCAACCCTATGTATACCAGAGAAAGCCAAGAAAAAAAAAAGAAGAGAAAAAGAAATATATATAAAAGAGATGGAAAGCAACTCCTAATCCTTCATCTGGTCTAATCAGTATCTTCTAGGATGTCATAAGATTACTAACTTTGTTTCTGTCACTAATAAGGAACAAGTAGATGATCTTTCAAAATACATTCTGAAAGCATTGACGCTGAAGAGCATGTCTCTGAGAGTTCAAGTCAGAACCTCTGTGGAAGAAAATTATGTGCGAACAAGAAGTGTAACATCTCTGCCAGCTCTCCAAAACTCTAGCTGCCCATTAACCCGATTAACTGCTGGTACTAGGCTGGTTTTCTGACACGACACAAGAAAGATTTCAAGAGGACACACTGTTTCGGCCAAAATTAAATAAATAAAACAACATATAACTGCATGAAAATTATTCCAGTACACTTTCTACACAAAACACAACCTCAATATCTGTCTCCCAACAGTCACTTCGAAAAGCAAAGGCTTTGTCTTCCTACTGCTGTACTTATTCATGTTCTAATCACTGAAATCCTCCTCTGGCACTACTTCAAGAAGATTCAGCTCAGAAAGAAGCTGTATCACTGACAAATACTTACACGTGAAGAATAAACACAGTTGTACAAAGATGATTTTAAACTACAGTGGGATATATAAAAACACACCCCTATATTTTAAAAAAAAATTCACTGGGGGAACAAAAAAAAAACCACAATAAAAACCCTGGATAACTTCTGTTCAGCTTTGGCAATCACATATTTAAAAAAAGAAAAAAATCTACCTTAAACACGAGATGCATTGTGAAGTGAAACAAGACCGTTCCCACCCACCAAAATATACACTTGATTTTAGAAGAAATGCTATTTTAGAAGTGTGGCAATACCCTGAGATTTATTTATGGGTTTTAAGACAATATTTTGCACAATCTCCTTTCCTTGCACCATGGCAATAACACAATTTAAACATTTTAGTGATTTGCAGCACAAAAAATACTATTCATAGATGGAAAATACTTGGAAAGAAGCCCTACATATATTTTTTTTTTTACCAGCAGAAAACTGCCTGGCAAAGTAAGCCAGTAAGGGTTACACCAAACTTCTACACCAAACTTCACCTCACAAACCACAAGACCCACGATATGAATAAACAGAAACTGCACACTGGAACAAGCAGAACAGCTTTTTACAGCCATGGTGCTGCATCCCCATGAGTCTAATAAAATTAAACAAGGGAGAAATAGGGGACAATGAAGAAAAGTAAAGTGGGGGAAGGGAAAACGTTAAGCATGAAAGAACTGAAAGAGAAGCACTGAAGTTACAGAATATCTAGTCAGTGATTATCAGGGGGTTTTAGGAGTTTAAAACTAAAAGGATAGGGCAAAAGGTTTTCTGACAATTCCAGGTATCACCCTTCTGATCTGCCTCTGGCTGCTACTGCTGGTTTTAACTTGCCTGATTAACTTCTTCCTTAGCAGAGGCCGGGACATGGTAAGTCAGTGTATGACTGTCAAACGTTTTGACCCTCAATTTTCACTTCCATATTTTCACTGCTTTTAAAACATGCATGCAGATCGGGCAAATATAACCACTAGCTTAAATCTTCAAAGCCTGTAACCTTATCAAGCATAAAAGCCATACTTATAATTTTAAGAATGCAGTTGCTGTCAACAAACCTGCTTAGAGACAAGAAGAAAGAAAAAAAACCCTCTCCAGTTCTTTCTTCAGATTAGCATTTATGGAATGTTAAGTTTCAAAATCAAGCTGTAGAATTCACTTGCCCTTAGACCGTACAACCGAAGTTATAAAAAATAAGTCACGTTGGGAAACCATTCACCTTAAACCCGAGGGCAAAATTACATGGGGGGGAATATCACAAAACCGGGGGAACCTCTCTCAGACA
>VZTU01016960.1:278673-300060 GCA_013400835.1 Zapornia atra | reverse complement strand
ACCTTGTGATTCTGTGACTTCAGGCTTTTAGAAACCTCATTAAAATGATGTTCAGGTAATCCCTTCTCCAGTCACCACTCGCTATATTCTCAAGTGTATGTGGGCCTGTTAGAGGCTATGAGCTACAGTTTCATGAGTCTTTCCATGTGCCTTTCTACTAAGGAAACACAGCTGTCTCTTTTCCTTTGTTCCTTTCCTTCCTTCCCCAGGGAGACAAAAACCTGAGGATGCAGTGTCTCATGCAAGGTCATATCTACAGACTCTCTTCTACAATGCTTCGTAAGTCTAACCTCAGTCCCGGAGAAGATCATGAAGAGGATCATCTTGGGAGCTATCATGCAGCACATGCATGATGGCCAGGGGATCAGGCCCAGGCAACATGGGTTTACAAAAAGTAGATCCTGTCAAACTAACCTGATCGCTTTCTATGACAAGGTGACCCGCTTAATGGATGAGGGGAAGGCTGTGGATGTGGTCTACTTGGACTTCAGTAAAGCCTTTGACACGGTTTCTCACAGCATTCTGATTGAGAAACTGGCTGCCACTGGCCTGGACAGGTGGACCCTCTGTTGGGTTAAAACTGGCTGGATGACCAGGCCCAAAGGGTGGTGGTAAATGCAACAAAATCCAGCTGGAGGCCAGTCATGAGTGGCATCCCCGAGGGCTCAGTCCTGGGTCCAGTTTTGTTCAACATCTTTATCAATGACCTCGATGAAGGGATTGAATGCTCCCTCTGTAAGTTTCAAGGTGACACTAAGCTGGGAGGAGTGTTGATCTGCCTGAGGGTAGGGAGGGTCTTCAGAGGGATCTGAACAGACTGGACCGATGGGCTGAGACCAGTGGGATGAGGTTTAACAAGGCCAAGTGTAGAGTGCTGCACATGGGACATAACAACCCCATGCAGCGCTACAGGCTTGAGGGAGACTGTCTGGAGAGCTGTCAGGAAGAGAAGGACCTGGGGGTGTTGACTGACTACAGGCTGAATATGAGCCAGCAGTGTGCCCAGGTGATCAGGAAGGCCAATGGCATCCCAGTTTGTATCAAAAATAGTGTGGCCAGTATGTCTAGGAAGGTGATTGTGCCCCTGTACTCGGCATTGGTGAGGCCACACCTTGAGTGCTTTGTCCAGTTCTGGGCTCCTCACCATAAGAAGGACATTGAGGTCCTGGAGCGAGTCCAGAGAAGGGCAAGCAGGCTGGTGAAGGGGCTGGAGGGCAAATCCTATGAGGAGCAGCTGAGTCAGATTAGATGTTAGGAAAAATGTTTTCACTGAAAGCGTTGTCAGGGCCTGGAACAGGCCGCCCAGGGAGGGGGTTTTTAAAGACATCCCTGGATGCGTTTAAAAGATGGGTAGATGAGGTACTTAGGGACATAGTTTAGCATAGGACAGGAATGGTTGGACTTGATGATCTTAAAGGTCATTTCCAACCTTGAGATTCTGTGTGATTCTTTCATTGGAAAGACAAAAATTGCAAAGCTCAACCAAAAGTGATGAAAGTACAAAGAAGTTCTGACTGGTTTTCTGTATTACGACTTTTACTCGCTTTGCTACAATGCAGGTACTATTCTCTTTGGTATGGTTATTGGAGTTGAAACGTCTGTTAATGAAACTGTCTTGAAGGAAGCTACCTAATACTCTAAAGAGAGACATCTAAGTGAAAAAATTACACATATTTTCACGTGTATGTGTTCATATGACAGAAAGAGGGAAGACACAGAACCACAGACTGGTTTGGGCTGGAAGTGACCCCAAAGCCAATCTAGTTCTACCCCCTGCCATGAGCAGGGACACCTTCCACTAGCCCAGGTTGCCCAAAGTCCTATCCAACCTGGCCTTGGACACTGCCAGGGAGGGGGCAGCCACAGCTTCTCTGGGCAGCCTGGGCCAGGGCCTCGCTGCCTCACAGGGAAGTATTCCTAATACCTAATCTTAATCGATCTTCCTTCAGTTTAAACCAATTACCCCTTGCTCTATCACTATACTCCCTGATAGAGTCCCTTTCAGCACATTGTACAGAAAGATGCTTTCTGTGTGAAAACAGCTGTTGGCAATCTGAAGAAGTGTTCCTGGGAATTTCGGGCATCAAGTCCCTGTTGTTTGGATCTGCATGGACAGACCCTGCCCTCTCAAGAGTGGCTGTGCATCTCAATGCAAAGCAATGGACTTTGTAATAACGCTGAGAGCTCAAGTTTGTTCTCCAAGATGGCATTTTTCCAACCTATATCAGTAACAAGGCAAATTTTAACCAGACAGATTTATTTATATGGGTTAGTAAAGACTTCTTATGTGTGATAACTTTCCCACAGGAACAGCTTTTGAGATAGCTGCCAAATGAAAATTGAATGCCGTGATGCCATGTTTATTTATGCATCTGTTATCACTGCTCTTATTTACATGATCCTGGTAAAATTTTATGTGATTTACAGTGCTGACACATTTTTATTGCACGTTTGAAACATTAAGTTCATATTGATGGAGCTAAGTGGTAAAAAAGCCTTCTGTTCAGGCTTTTTGAACAGAATATGTGAGTTCACACAATTCCTATGGGAGATGAGAGTTCACACAACTTCAGAAGTTCCAGGTGCTCTCTAGTCTCATTTCAGAGATCATTTTCATGAACGCCCATTCTAGACCCACCCATATCTGCAGCCATATTTCACCTCCAGATGGTGCTAGGAAGGTGAACGTGTGTGTGTGTGTGTGTGTGTGTGTGTGTGTGTGTGTGTGTGTGTGTGAGAGATATCAAAGCTATTGTGTCGATACCATAAATTACTTATGGGGGAAACTTTAAAAGTCTCGAAAGATGTTATGTCATAAGAACATGGCAGAAAGTAAGCTGGCAAGGGCGATAGTGCCAGCTGAGAGGCTTACTAGGTCAGGCCCAGCAATCCATGAATGTGTCTCTACTGCTTTTCGGTTCCTGCATTTCCACCTTTGCCCTAACAGGTTTCTGCATTTACTTATTGCACTTGGCACTGACAGTCGTTCATGATAAACTCCACTGAAGGGATAGATACCCCTTGAATATTCATAGATTATATAGTCTAGCAAAGCACAGGCTGAAGGATACGATTGCTCTGTTAAACTACTTCTGTGGAATAAATTCCATGGGAAGATGAAATATTCATGTAAAAGAAGAAAGCTGGCTTAGGACCAAATGTACAGGCCTGGTCGTGAAGTGGGTTTGTATTTAGCCTTTTGAAAGGGGCAAAACGATCAGTTGGCAGATAGTTATACCAGATAATGAGAGAAGCTAAAATAATAGGTTTTCTGAGGAAAACAGGAAACAGACTCAATACTCTAATAGGTTCCTTCCAGACCGATGTTTTAGATGCTTCTGGTGCTTGTAATTTTCTCTGTCTCTCCAGCATTATTTGTCATCTTGTGTTGTAAATAGTTTCTCAGTTTAGTGGAGAAATATAATGACTCCATTAAGGGAGGCTTATTTCAGACAAATGAAATTAACAGCAGTGTTGTGTTGCTTAGGGATAATATTCTTTTGGCGGCTACATAGATATTTTTTCATTCTTCTATCAGATTTTCAAGCATGCACATTCTTTCTCATGTATTTTGGAATCAAAAGACATGTGTGCAGATGATTTCAGCAAGTAGCTGTGAGATTGGATATTTAGATTAAATAACTCTAAAAGTAAAGACCAAACAGGGTTCCCAAACAGATGTTTGCCTTTTCTGTACAAACACAGAAAATCCCACGATTTAGCTAGTGGATAAAACCATCTGCTGAAGTGCTGTGTGCATCAGTTGCCTGCTTCCTACACAGCCTGTAACCCATGCAGATCTCCTTTCTGACTTGGAAGTTTTCCAGAATTCTTCAGGATGAATGAGTTTGTAACATTCAGTTTTAGTGTGTGTTTTTTTAAGGGCTGTAATTGTCCTCATTCAGGACTAGCTCCAGCAGAATCCAGGTGTGAACACCCCCCCCCACCCCCGCCAGTGCCTGTCTTACACACAGAGAGGGTGGGAGCTGGCTGGCAGGAGAGGCTGAGCCTAGGGCGTGGATGAAGACTCTAGTCCCCTCCACGATTCAGGTGTCCATGTCAGGGCTGGGAGAAGGCAAGTTAGCAAGGACAGTGTGTGGCACAATGAGCAGAGTCCTGCTGAATGAAACAGCTGGATTTGAGTATCCTATATTCATTGCATTCGCATTTGGGGTGAGCTACTGTGCACAAGGTAAGCAGGGTGTGCTCTGGCAGTGTGTCTTTTGTCTTTGTGTCATCTGAAAGAGTTTGTTTTGAGAGATCCCTCTGCAATGCAAGCAAAAGTGTAGTTAAGTAGTGACAATTGAGATATTTACTCACAAAAGGCACTCCTGATGTGAAACAAAGCACAAACATGGGCCACCCATTGCCTGCTTTGCCTTCAGAGTCAGACTTCTCTCAGGTTGGCACCTACTGCTGTCATTAGAAGGAACTGAGGAATATTTGTTGGAATCCCAGGGAAGAAGGTGTGAAAAGCTCCAGCTTAACACTTGCAACACTTGGAGTTGAACTCTCCGCCGCCAAGGAGAGTGGCACCTCCACCTTCACACTGAAGTTCTGTTTCTGTGCCGAGGGAATACAAGGAGCGTGGCACATAAAAAGAGGGCACTTGAAGGACACACATTTCGTGGAGGAGGAGTCTGAGATTCTGCTTTTTTTTTAAACAAGGCTTGATTCAATGTGAAAGACAAAGATGTCCTCAAGCATGAACGCAAGGATGCAGCAGCATGAAGATTCCGCCAATCAGGTGTGTTGAGATGGGAAGCACTGTCTCATACTGAGACAAATTGGATTTAGCTTCTACGTGATGGCCTTGTGATATATGTCCCTCTGATTCGTGTCAATATGGAATAATGTTGGGGGTGCATGATGACAGACCCTTGTATGGTCATGGGCCTGGGAGGGACAGTTTGAGATTTTGCATGTACTGAGTGAAGTATGTTGAAGCATCAACAAGCTATATAAAGGATGTGCAAATCTTCGCCTAAAGGACCACAATGTAGCACATTGGGTGCATTGTGATACCTCTGGATAAACAACTTGTCTCTGAAAAGGTGATCAGCTAGAAGAAGAGGGAGGCGCCTCGAACCTGCGGAACCAGCTGCCCGTCATTAGCAAGACAAAAGTTACAGGATGTCTTGGGGGGGGGGGGGTTACCTGGCCGGCACTCCAGCATGTCAGTTTAAGATGTGTATGGTTATGTCCTGTGGGGGTCGCCTGGCAGCACTCCAGTCTGTCAGTTTAAGCCGGTGGGCTGTGTTATCCCTGGAAGGTATATAAGCCAGGGACTGGAACTGTTCGGGGTGCGCCTTGGTGGGGCGGAGACTCCCAGCGCACCCGGTGCTGACTGTGCCCCCCCAGCACCCTTTGCTTGCTTTTATTCGTTTAATAAATTGTTCAATTTGGTTAAAATCCTGTTTGGGACCAAGTCATTTATAACAGCCTGAAGTGCAGTGAGGAGTTAAGGGGGCTAATTTGCTCAGTGGTGCTACGATGGCTGTAGTAGCACTGCTGATATGAGAAATACCTGCAGGATCTCTGCCCTGCTTTTCACTGCACTGTGTAAAGTGACTGCTAGCTTCCCAGACACTGGCTGGTGTGGGCCACTGGCTGTTAGGCACCGTTCCGGGTGGATGCAGAAACAGGGTCACAGGTGTCTTGGGAAACTTCTCATGAAGGACAGATGTCTAAGATGCTGTTTGGAAACCTGGTTTTTGGCGTATGGAGGTCTCTGATTCATGCACTTGGATGTTGCAGCCATAGTCCTGTCAAGCCTTTCTTTGAATGGCAACTCTATTTTTAAAAGCACGCTCAACATCCCCCACCCAATTCAACAGAAGTAGTGGCACCGATGGCAGCAGCAGTCTGAAGCAGCAAAATGCTTCTGGAGGAGAACATCAGTTGTTACAGGTGACATGAACTCACCCTGCTCTGCTGGCTGTCACACAAAACCAACAAGAGTATGTCTGACCAATTTATAGAAAATTTGTTTTAATAGAAATGTGTGACTGAAGCATGTAATTTGGTTTAGTACCCATTTGAGCTGTACTGCTAATGAAAGTATTGGGAAGAAAGCTATATGCAGAGAGACAGCAAAAGAAAACATAATCTCCTGCTAATCTGATGGGATTTAGCAATGTATGGTAGGCTTCTTCCAGCTTTTACTTGTCAGACCCTTAACTGGAGCAGTGTTTTTTCACTCTATTAGGAATGCAGACATCTTTCTGACAGTCCTCTTGAGAAAGCCAAGAGAAAGCACCTGTTACTCATGACAAATGGGGATCGTGGAAATCTTATCCTTGATGGATAATCAAGTCTGCTAATGAAGTAAGTAGAACTTTCAGGTAGACTTTTAACAATTTTCTTGATAGCCCAATATAATTAGTGTTGAAGTAATGGAGAAATGGGCACAAAGAGTGAAGTTTAACACATACAACACCTTGATTTTTCATGCAAATCAAAGATGGCTCTTGCCTTCTGTTCTATTGGGGAAAACAGACTAGATGCAACAGGCTGTAAATGAGAGATAAACTGTGTGAGCACTGAAAATCTCAGATTAAACCTACTGAATTTAATGAACTTTCAAAACTATCTGTCCCTTTTCTCGAGTAGTTCTGAGACTGTATTTGTCTATAAAACAGAAACACTTGTGATGAAATGACCAGCTAGAATATATAGTGTATTTTTTGAGATGGAAGAAAATCAGGGTCTTAAATCAACACCTGAGTGACACAAAAACTAGGAAAGGAGAAGTTAATTTTTCTGCCTAGTTACTTTGGCATCAGACTTGGTATTTTTAGATTCCAAGTTTTTTTGATAAATTACATTGTTTAGTACTTTGGGTCCCAGTCAAAGTAACACAGCTCCGTAGAAATAAACAGGCACAAAACTGTGGCATAGAAAAATGTTTCAGAATAGTTTTATTTTCCACTTTTTCTCAGATTGCTGCCTGGCCAGGGAAAGGGTCCTCAAAACTATGGGTGTAGAAATACAGAGGTAAGTTGCGTCCAGTGTGTATGTCTTCTCCATCAGCTCTGGTGAAATCTATATTCAGGAGAGTGTGTAATTATGTTACAAATAGAAGAAAAAAACCACATCAGAGAAGAACAGTTCTGCAGTCTCCAGAAAGAATGATGTGTCTTCAAACCAGCTTTGCAGGAAGAGGTGGATCCACAGCTTTGTTTTCTTTCCAAACATTTGAGGTTGGACATCCAAGGATCCTAATCCACAGCTTCATTTCTATTCCAAGTACAGTCTGTGGCTGGCAAAATGGACTGGCTCTATATGCTCACTGGCCTTAAACTAATCTCTAGACAATATTTTCTGTGTCAAGAATTATTTTCAAATGGATTAACTCTCTCCATGTGCCAAGACTTTTTTTCAAGAGATTGTGATTTCACCATAACTAACAGACATGGCTACTCTCAGATACACTTTGACAGTTAAAAATAGCCAAATTAAAATCAATGGATGCCTTAGAAAACTGCCTAACATCTGTTTGTTTGGGTTTGATTTATTAAGGCATTTGGAACTCACAGCCTTGATTATTTTCCTCAGCAGCCCTCAGCAGCCCATGGTTTGACTACCTATCCTGCATGGCCAAAGCTCTGTATGCCAGTGATGTTATTCCCCGTTTCCTCAAAGGTAAGAGAGGATGCAGTCAGGCTCCTGAAGAGTGAAGAGCAATTATCTCATTTTAGCTAGGTCACAGGTTAAGGGTCATTTCTTCTGCCTCAGAGGACAGTGACTGCTTACACCATCAATTCCATCTGCCCTGATGGTACTTCTTTTCTTTTCCCCTTTAGTAAAGATGTAGAGATCATGCAAACTTGACCAAGTTTAACTAGACTGTAGGGGTTGAGCAGCCTCTTACACAAAATACTAATTTTTAATGAAGTTCAGCCATAAATAAAGTATGAAAAACCCCTTTTGATGGGTGAGCTGTCTTTATGGCTTCTTGTGAAATGATTTCCTGAAAAGCTTGAAAGCTATTGCTAGTTAGTGTCAGCAATTGTAGCTGGTGTCTCACGCTCAGGCTGGATTAGCTGAACATCTGCAAACTTCCACGCAAAACAGCCTGTTGTTTGCTTAAAGCTGAAAAAGCTTTTTCCAGCTACAGTGTTAAAAGATGATGAAAACCAGCAAAGAAGAAGACCTACCTCAGGGTGATGGTGACAGTGCCATGGCCCCTGTGGGGACTCCACAGAGATAGTGATGGGTACCCTATGGCTCTCAGACTCCTTGAACAGTTCTCAGCTGGGTGTCATTGCTGCAAGCATGTGGGCACGCGTGCCGAGAGCAGGCTCTGGTGCACTGATCCAACAGCAGCAAGGGTAGACATCTACCAGGCATCAGAGATGAAGTATTCAGCACACATCAACCAGGCTGCATTTACAAATTGAAACTTCAGCCCTTCTAATTAGGCTGATAGGCCTCATAATGTCAGTCAGTACCCAGGAGGCTTTTTGAGTCTAAAGACAGACAACAGACTTTAGAAGAATGTTTTCTGTTCCTTCGTCTGAATTAGCAGAGTGACTCAGAAAGGTTTTAAGGCAATGTTACTGCTACTGCACACTAATACCCTTAAACCCAGGTACACTTAATCAGGTGTATGATTCCAGACCACTAACTAGCTATTTTACCCATGTGAGGTTGCAAGATATATGGCTGGAAATTAACTGCAAACACTTTATCAAATACATTGGTGTGCATAAACTCTGTGCGTGTGTGTGTGTGTGTAATTGGTAAAAACAAACATATAAATAACCTCATAATTTTAATAGTATCTGCTAAGATACATATTTTTAAAGCTATGAGAGCTCCCTTTATAATGAGATTCAGAAGCAAAGGCAATTATGTGCCTAAACTTTCAGTACAGCATCATGAGTCACTTCAGATGGGTGTTTTTTAATGTGTTTTGCACCTGCAGATGCAGAGGTGCTTTGTATCTTGTGCAAAAGAGTCTGCAGATACCAAAGGAGGAGAATACTCACAAAGGAACCTCTTAAGAAGCCTGATAACTATTTGCTTCACCTTCCACACACCTGAGATTGAAATAATGCTGACCTGCATCTCACAGGAATGGAGAGTTCTCAGAAAGTGTTAAGTATTAAGCAAAAAATTTTTATAGATTTCACTGGAGAGGAAACTCTTATGGAGTTGTCAAAATTTCCCACGTCTCTTCTTTCACAGATCCAAAAGTAATCATAGAATCATAGAATGGTCTGGGTTGGAAGGGACCCCAAGGATCATAGAGCTCCAACCCCCCTGCCACAGGCAGGGCCACCAACCCCCAGGCCTGGACCTACACAAGGTTGCCCAGGGCCCCATCCAACCTGGCCTTGAACACCTCCAGGGATGGGGCATCCACTACTTCTCTGGGCAGCCTGTTCCAGCACCTCACCGCTCTTTCTGTAAAAAACTTTCCCCTAATATCTAATCTAAACCTTCCCTCCTTTAGCTTTAGGCCATTCCCCCTAGTCCTGCCAAATGAGGACTGAATTTCCTGTCTGACTACAGCTGTTAGTGAAAAACACAAAGAAGAAAATAAATCTGACCACACAAACCCCCCCACATTCTATTCCCAATCTCCCCAAACAATGACTAAACAGTTTTAAGTAAAACTATTGAAGAAAGATGTTTCCAGGGTAGTAATTATTCTTAATTATGATACAAACGCATTCTGGAATGGTTTATACTTAGCAGAGATGATAATGAAATCCTTTACTACTCAATTGGAAGCTGCTTTTTTTTGCTTAATCTCAGCGAGGGTGCAGAGTCGCAGCCTGCACACAGTTCGGAGACTCGCGCGCCGATGCCGAGTAAAATGCTGCCATCTCTTGGTTGTACTCAACGAAGGCAGGTGAAGACCCACAAGGTTTTATCCAGAGATAAAAGACCAGCATCAGTTGTTACACCCCCGCAGTAACTGCTCCTAAGGCTGTAGTCATTGGCTATAACCTTGTTCTCCTTGTTCGCAGCACAGAATGTCACTCCGCAGGTGGTGTATAAACGCTGAAATAAAAGTGGTCATGTTCCCAAATAACAACAACAAAAAAAAAACAACCCAAAAAACCCAACCCCCCAAAAAAACCCAACCTGAAAACCCCATTAAATAAGTGCTTGAAGGCTGCGTAACTCATTTTGATAGGAATCAGCTTGAGGAAAGCCTATCTTGAAATTCTAAATACCACTGTTAGCTTAATCCCCTGCTTCTTCTCAGCTTCCACTGGTTGCTCCTACAGGTAAAGCAGGACTAGAAAACAGAAAACAGACCTTATCTTTGAATTGAACTTCCCAGAAAAGGGATTATTTTTTTTCCCCTGCTGAAGCCATCAGGAAGACTGAGCCATGGGGATGCTGAAGGGAGCTCCCTGCCCAGGCGCTCCCTGGGGCTGGCCCCATAGACTGAAGTCACTGGTGTACTTGCCCATGTAGAATAACTCGTTTACAGTTTAACACCTTTCCTGGTTTGGGGAAATTGCTACTTTAATTTAAATTATGTGGTAGCACCTTTCACAGGAGGAGCCAGGCAATGGCAGAGATCCCTAGGATAGGAGCAAAGCCGCAAGGTGGAATTCAAAATCTTCATTTTTTTATGCAAAGTACAGCCCCAGGCCCTTCCCTTCCTGCTGTACACAGATGACACCTCTCACACGGAGATCCCCAGCACACTACAGCAGGAATGCCTGCTTTCAAAACACAGTAATACATAAACCCCTCCGGTGATTAAGCACTGCCATTCAAATATTTATTATCCTTTTGCAGGGTAATGAATAGAAAAGAAAAACAATTAATTGCCTGTTCTTTTGTTAAAATGTAATTGCCAGTTGTACGCCCAGCAGCAGTCAGCATCTGCCTGGCACAGAGATATTTCTCACCTCTCCTTCTACATTCTAATGCTGCCTTGGGACCCACTCTGTTGGAAAAAGCTAATGCCTGTGCTTTGCCAGGATCACTGCTTATTAGGTTGAGGATCATTCCCGCATGCATACACTTGTATTTCAGGCTTTTGCAGAATTTAACTTGATAGCAGTTGGGTTGTACTCATTAGGTGCTGGAAAATTACTGCTGATTGGCATCCTGCAAGCATTCAGGGCTCCTGTAAGTTCTGCTGTTATTGAGACAGACTCAAAACAATGTACTCATGTCAAATGTACATAGCTCAGATTAAATATATGAATTGTTAGCACAGGTATTATTCCACAGGTATTTATTTTTCTTGTTCATATTTTTACCAAATTCAGCCTACTGATAAATTTTAAAGCTTATTTTTCCCACCACGGAATCTCTAAGTCAAACAGGTGTGCTCTCTCAGCCCACTGGAGCAGTTGCACCCAAGGATGGACCTATTCCAGGCTTCAAGCTGAAAGAGGGTAGGCTTAGGTTACACATTAGGAAGAAATTCTTTACTATGAGGTTGGTGAGGCACTGGAACAGGTTGCCCAGAGAGGTTGTGGCAGCCACATCCCTGGAGGTGTTTAAGGCCAGGTTAGATGGGGCTTTGGGCAACCTGGTCTAGTGAGGGTGTCCCTGCCCATAGCAGGGGGGTTGGAACTAGATGATCTTTGAGGTCCCTTCTATCCCAAAGCATTTTATGATTCCATGATTCCCCGGGGGAAATAGCTACTGTGCTGTGCCACTGGGTTCCTGGGGAAACCTGGCTGAGAAAATTCTTCCTTTGATCACAGCTCTTTCTAAGGTCACAACAAAGAGGAAATCACCTCAGTTCTGGGAGAATGATTCTAAATCAAAGCCCAAAAATGCCTCTTCTCTGATTCTCAAAACCCAAAGACGCCAACACTTTAATGCTCCTCTGTATTGAAGTCATTTAAATGAAACAAATCACTGAAGCTCTAGTGGCTTGCATAGTAGTAATACCTCCCCCTTGCACAGCCCTGTTCTCTCAGCCTCTATAGTCCATGGATGGGCAGAAGTTGACATAGGAGTTTCCATCATGGGTGGAACACAAGAGAGCAATATAAGCAGAGCTGACTTTCAGAAAACTGAGAGCCCCAAACCCAGTGCTTGAGTATTCATTAATGCTTGAAATCTGGATCATGATTCTGGATTAGGAGAGGAACCCATGCCTGAGGATGCATCCTGAAGTATCAGAGCAATCCTACCATCACATCTTCCAACAGATCCTGGTGCAAGCAAAACGTGCCCCAGCCTCCCACTGATTTACTGAGGAGGCAAGGAAAGAAACACTGGGGATCTGCAATGTTCACACGCACTCCCCTAAATGGAACTTCTGCATAGCACAAGTAGATACCTCAGTGGCCTTCACTCTCTTGCTTACTTGGTCATTGCGTTTGGCACAGAACTCTTCACCTGGTGTTCACTACGTGAGTATTCACCACCCAGGTATTCACATGGCTGGTTTCTGATCTGCCAGCCAATTCCATTATGGATTTGCTGGTTGCTGTTAAAGTTATGACATGTGCCCTGCAGCCAATTGACTGAGTTGTCAGCTCTTGTTTTTCAAAGGTGGTAATGCTAACCATAGAAGGTAAGTATTCAGCAAATTGATTTTTGCAGAATGTGAACATCAGTCTCCTCATGCAATTACATTTTTGGCCAGGATTGTCATAAAGCCTTCTAAGTGTTCTCTTAGGGATTTATAATCACTAATGCCAAGAAAAAACAGCTGTCATCTTGCTAAAATATCTACTGAATTTTGTAAGAAACCTTGCTCTTGTATAACATGGCTGCTCTTGACAGTGTGTGTTGCCTCTGCTGCAAAACCTTGTTCTGCAACTAGATCTAAAATAGGAAATAGAAAGCAAATATATCTTTTACAAATGATTCCTGATTAAAACATGTTTCTGAATTTGTAAAAATCTGAAATGCCTGTAATACCTGAAACGTTAAAAATTTTGTTTTCTGTGGTTTAAGCACAAATCTTGCCTTGGGTACGTCTGAGGGGCAGATGTGAACTCTATGGGCAAATGTTGACAGGCAATTCATGTCAAAAGATGAACTTTATGCATGGATATGTTGTTCATGAAGAATGTTAGTGAAAGCGAGTGTAAATACGTTTTCCACGTATTTAATGAAAAAGCAGGGGGCTGTAGATTCCTACTTCTGGAATCAAAGGAGTGATAGCTCTCTAAATTCCTCATAGAAGAAAATTCATGCTTTGCATCGACTTTTAATTTCATTAAAATAAAGAGACATGAGTTTCACTGCTCAGCATGTCTCCACTGACCACAGTCATCATCTACTACAGGTTCACTAGACAGTAATTCAGAAGTACACCAAGCATTGCTTTTCCTGAGTAGTGAAAAATGTCATGGAGTTGATTTTTTTGTGGGACATGATCTGATACATTTTTCTGAAAGAAGTATTCTGAGAATAAAACCATTTTTCTTCTCCATTTGCACTAACTGTAATGTTTAATTATTAAACTTCCTGAGAAAAAACTTCTAAAGGTTTATGTTTTATTAAGCTTAAATGAAAGCTTACCCTAAACATCAAAAGTTTTATTTTAGCTCCAGTATATCATGTCAGCCTTAGAAGATCGGAGATTTTACCTGGAGAAGGGTTATAGAGGAAGCCTAAGCACATGAAAGTTCAGAATAATTAGAATTGTGGAGTTCAAAATATATATATTTTTAAAATTGTATGAGATGTCTTCTCTTAAGAAATTCGGTATATGTTGCATGGGAAATCTTGTTACTATGCTTTGACAGATCATGTTGTGCTTTAAAATGGATGGAAATAATTTTCATCCTCCAGAAAACAGAATATGTTGATTGAAAAACTACCCCTCCAGGACCAATTGCTAAGAAAGGTGGAAGGATGGGACAGCACTTTAGAAAACATAGGTTCTGCTCCTGACTTACATAGACACAAAAATTCACTACTTAGAAATTTCGAGTCCCTCATGAGATTTTTTGAATATTAATGAAATTCTCAGAATGACATAAAATGTTTCTTTTTTGTGAGCATATAAATCAAATGAGTAAATCCACTGTTGGGCTTATTGCATATTATTCCATTTTTAAACCTCCAGCAACTTCATTTAATTTCCAAGTCCCTCAGATTCGCTTGCATTATTTGACATCTTTTAGTTACCTTTTAGAAAAAAACCCCACAGTATATAAACCCAGTAACCCTGAAGGTCTATTTCTGTACTTTATGTGGGTAATTTTTAATCTGCATCATATTTGAAACAGCTTTAAATAAATGAAAGCTCTAATAAATGAAAGTTTTGATTCTCATGGAACTAAATTAATCTAGATGTTAGAGTTTTAAATAAGAAAAAAAGAAAAGACCAACACCAAGGCTCTTCTCTTAAGAAATTGTGATTAAAAATATGGTAGTTATCATCAAGAACATAAGGAGTATAAGGGAAAAAGTTGTACCTCTGCTCCAATTTAAATCCTGACCATGGATGTGACCTGTTATATCTGTCAAGTAAAGGCTAAGAGTCTGATGTGTGGCTGAGAGAGGCCCTCCTGTTGAGTCATGAGGTTCAGAAAGGACCCCCTTGCTTTCTAAACTCCTCAGAGAGGAGCCTAAGTGTGGCTAGGTCCAGTCTTAGTCCTACTTAGTCAGTGGTTTATGTCTAAAAGATTATATATATAACCACATACCAGAGTCAATGTTTGCCTGTCAGAGCCCCTGAAGGTTTCACAAAGTTGAAACTAACAGAAAGTTTATTAAAGTGACACATATAAAAAGTTTGGGGTTGCTGTTGATAAATGTGCTTACTGCAATAGCACTAATATATGGCTATGTTATCATTATAATTCTAGCAAAATACTATCCTGGGTATTCTCACCAAAAAGCAAGTTTTCACTATATTTCCCGCTGCAGTATAGACATAACTTTCTGGGTACTAGATAATCTCCATGCTGAAAAACCAGTTTAAGACTCATGACAATCTTTGAAGTCAGATAATATCACCCTCCTCTGATCTTTTTTCTTCACCCTGGTCCACTCTTCCATACAACTAATTCTGATCTTCGTGGGCTCCACAGCTGCATCCCTCCTGCTGAAAACACTGTTGGTTGAAGGAAGCATGTCTCATCCTGTATGAAACCTAAATGCTGCAAAAAAATCATCTGTGAATCAAAGGAGCTGCTAAGTGGCTCTTAAGAAAAGTAAGATGTAGCACTTCGGCAGGAGCACGCTGAGAAATACCAAACAGCTCGGTGCCCCACTCTCTCCCTGTGGCAGATCTGACATTTGAGCACGTTGCTAGTGTGGACTGACCAATTACCCAGTGTTTTCCATTAACATTTCTGCTGCCAGGTCTTATAATAAGTAAGGAGATAGCAGATTTCAGCTGAGCTGGAGATGACGTCAGAACGTAAACTACCCCAGCCACCTTCCAAATTATAGACAGGCTCTGGCTGCTACCCAGTTGTGCCAGTGACTGGTAGGAGGCAGGGTGGCCAGACATGGCAAAGCTGGAGAAAAATAGCTCTTCCCCTTCCTCATCTCAGGAGATGGTCTGTCAGTAGGAATCAGGAAGCTCACTATTTTTGTTTCTTTTCTGTTGCCCAGGAGAAAATCTTTCCTCAAAGAAACATCAGATCAGAAAAATGATGCAAGGGTGAAGAGGTCTGGGTCTATGTCTCAGCCTCCTGCAGCCCAAGGACTTTGGTAACGTAGATGCAAAACTGGAAGTGCCAGAGGGACAGACATGCAAATTTGGGAAGCACATGCAGTTGGGGAGAACTGTTGGGTTGTAGCATCACTTTGAAGAAACAGCTGTAGTTGAGGCTGTTAAGGAGACTGTTTAGGGATAGCATTAATTCCTGGGTACACAGTGAACAGATGTGCTTGCAGGAGCTCCACATGGAGCAGTGAGCATCACAGATACTCCTTTCTCTCTGTCTCCTGCATGCATACACAAGCTCACACCTATCTCCAGACAGGGGACACAAGCTGAGGGTTCAAATAACCAAATCTTTGCTTAAAAAGCCGGTTTTGTCTTAGGGAGTCTGCTGTTATTACTGAGCCTTTATAATTTGTTGTACTGCAAAATAAAAATCCCAAATCCTGCTTTTCTCTGAACCAATTTCTTTGCTCTGAGGAAAATAGAAGGTGCCTCTGGGTGATGCTGTGATTTCCAGTGACCCATCTGATTTCCAGCAGAAACATTAGGAGTGATAGAACCGACTGAGTTTGGGAAGGTAGAAAATGCCTGTAGTAAGTTTTTTCTAGGGTATTCCCTGTCAATGAGGTGGAATGGAGAACATCTCTGAGGGACTTCTGCTGAGGAAAGGCTCTGCCAGCCAAATACAAATATGTAGGTGCCTGACCTGTCTTCTGTTGTCCTTTTGTTTGTTTTCTCTGCTGCCTTTTATCTTCCATCTGCAGCTGCACTGAACATCTGTGTCCCCAGGACCAGTGTCAGCAATGCACGCATTGCTGTCCCTTGACTACCCAGGAGAAAGTATGACAGAGATGCCACTAGTGGTTTGGATGGTTAAACTTGTGCCAAACACCTGGAACCAGGACTGGTCATGCAGTTTTTCCACTCCCAGTTTGGGTCTGGTCAGCCCTGTTCTTTTTGAGTGACAGCAAGTGAGAGAATGACATGTCCCCAAGTGGGAACAGGAAAATAAGCTGGCTGCCATCTTGCATAAATGCAAGGGAATTTGGTTGAAATCCAAATAGTAATATGAGCTTCCTCCAGAGTGCCCGTTCTGTCTTTCTGAACATAAAGTTCCTTTTGCTGCCTTGGTCCCTTTACTTCAGCAAAGAAAGACATTCCTTATATATCTCCCATTGCAGCAGTGAAGTGAGACAGCTGTTGGTGTTACCTGAAGTCTCATGTCTTCTGAAGGCACCTGTGGCTTTGTGCCTGGATTTCTGAAAGGTCCTGTGCCCTTCTCTTACTTGCTGATGGCAGAAGACTCTGGGCATTAGTTATGATTAAAAAAGACATAGGGTCTTCATTGGCAACTTCAAAATAATATGAAGTAAGCATTGATTAAAGTGTAAAGCCACAGAAAGAATGGTTTAAGTGTACTATAACTTCCAGAAAGCAAGAAGTAAAAGAAATTTTAGTCCTGCTTAGCCTGCCAAGGTATGTTGCATGGTGCCTCTGAAATTGGAGTGTTCCTCAGCCACACTGATGGGGGTTCACTGGGACTGGCTAGAGAAAGAAGAGTGAACGTGACCACAACTAGTGTTCACACACTGTGGAGTCAGGGATCAGCTGGGATCTGCTGCCTGGCTTCAGACCCTGGGAACTGTGTCTCTGTCTCACAGTTTAGATGCATTAAGCACTAGATGTTTGAGATTTAGAAATTCAGATGAAGTACAAGAGTGATAAGGAAGTTTGCATAGGCATTTCAGAGCCTTGCAGACGCCTAAGCAACACCACCCCCCAGAAACAAGAGACCAACTGAAAGAACTGACTCACAGAATGGTCATACTGCTCATGCTGTGATAGGCAAAGGACAAGACAAACAAGGTTTGTAGACAGAGGTAGCAACTTTTGTTAGGCCAGGTAGTATGCTTGGGGAATGAGATAAGCCCTAAGCACATAAGCTTTTGTCTCAACTATCAATAATATGTTTTATTAAACCATTTTGTAGAATGTGATCTTGCTTGCATGACTGCAACTCCTAGTAATTGACAGAAGTATTCATTTCATTACAGTTAGTAAGGACTGTCCAGGTTTTTCATGATCATTGGTTCTGTTGGAGATGCAAAGACTGCCTGTAGGTATCTAGTGTGATCTGAGATGCAATGGGGTATTTGAAGCACTTTTTGGAGACCTACACCCCTCTGGGTTAGGAGAAAAGCATAGGATGGGATTCTCAAGGGCATCTCAAAACACAATAGATACCTCTGTGTGGGTAACTGAAACTAAAGATTTTTTTAGGCAACGAAAATTTGGTTAGACCCCCAAATTCTTTCTTAGTTTGCAAGAAATAACCTTCCCCCACACCTTTTGAATGGCATTTCAAAATGTTCTGATGATGGTTTTATTATGATACAATATACTGTTACCTCTTATTCAAAAACGAGAAAAACTAAATTGTTGTACCTAATCCTAAATTTTAGTGGCTGCTTACATCATATACTTTCTGCAGAATAAGGAGGTTATGAGCAATTCCAGTCTTGGACTCCTATCAACTCTTCTCTCTCCAGACTCACAAGCTGTGAAATCAGTGCCATCCTAAACATCTAAATATGGAATCAAGGCCAATGCATTTTTTATCTGCTGCCATTTTTCATAAGGAATCGACTAGTTGGGTTTCATGCAGTGGAGTAGGAGATTCTGGGGTAAGTCTGAGGATACTTTGGTTTTGCTTCTAGTATCCACTGGTAAATCGTTGTAGTAAGGATTTTAATAATTATAAATGTTTGCAGATGTGGAAAGCAAGAAGGGATGAGTTTCCCTCCCTTTCCCTTTTGGTTTCTCCTTATTTCATCACTGTCATGCAAAATGAAATGGTTCCACTGTTAGTGAAACAACTACTTGGCAAAACCATGTGCTGTGCCGCCACGCTTCAGTATGTCAGGATATACACAGTATGTCACTGGGCTAGGCAACCGCTCAGCATCGTATGTTAAGCCAATGAAATGATGGCAACTGACTCAAATTTGAAGTTTTTAAAGGAAAACCAGGGAAAGAGATGCTAAGCCCAAAGACCACTGGGAAAGTTAGACATAATATAAATGAGGGCACTAAAAGCAGTTCCCATAAGAAGAAAGCAATGTAAAGGTGTCTTACATTCTTGTAAATTTAGGGACAGCTTCTGAAATCAGGATAGAACCATCAGAGTGACACAATCTCAACTTCACACAGGAATCCTCGCCCCTCTGCCCACCCAGCTTACATGTTTGGTGCACACCCAATTCTCCACCTTTCTGTACATCTCCAGCTGCTACACCTGGGGAACCGGGGTGGTGAGCTCTTGGGCGATGTTGTGAAAGAACAATATGGATTACAACTACTGACTGCTGCACTGGAGGAACAACAGCAAGTGTTCTCTGTATTGCTCCCTGCTTGATTCATTCACTGCCCCTTCTTCTGTGTGGTATTAGATAGAGGACTTACTAAAACTCACATTGTTTGTTTGAAAACAGGAGGTCAACAGGAAATTCATGGGAGATGTTGGATTTCCCTAGCAAATTTTGGTTTTTTGTTAAATGAAATGAGGAGTTGAAATCAAAGATTCCCTGTTTAATTTCTAAAGCATCACCAGAAGCTCAGAATTACCACCCCAAATGGACACCTTCCAGAGCGTGGCAGCCTGCCTCCACTTACACACACCAGCAATTAGTAACACTGCCAAACTGCTCTGAATCATAATCTGTGAAATAAAAGGACATGGGTGACAATGAATCAGGTATGCAAACTGCCCCCAAATTTATTTTTTTTGACAAATGTTTTGCTGGTACAACCCACTTTTTGAACACTTCCATGTCTGTAACAGGTAAATGAATTCCAAACCATTTTTTTAACCCAACTAACTCTAGTAAAAAAAACCCAAACATCTGGATTTGCATCAGATAATGAAGAACAATTCAACACTGCTTAAAATTTGTTAGAAGTATGTGCATTTGGCAACTGTGTTCTCTTAACCAGATGCCATAATAGAGAGCTTTGGAGGTACACATTTAATAAGTGACATTGAAAATTTGCCCCTTTTATTTTTTGTTAGGCCTGCCAACCATGTCTTGGGCTGCATCAAAACCAGCCTGAAAGCGGGTCAAGGGAGGGTATTCTGCCCCTCTACTCTGTTCTGGTAGGACCTCCCTCCTGAAGTACTGCATCCAGATCTGGGATCTGCAGTACAAGAAAAACACGGAGCTGTTGGAGCAAGTCCAGAGGAGGGCCATGAAGATTATCAGAGGGCTGGAGCACCTCTCTACAAAGACTGAGAGACTTTGGCTTCTTTAGCCTGGAGAAGAGAAGGCTCCAGGAAGACCTTATTGCAGCCTGCCAGTACCTGACAGGGGCTACAGGAAAGCCGGGGAAGGGCTGTTTGTAATGGCATGGAGTGGCAGAACAAAGGGTAATAGCTTTAAACTAAAAGAAGGCAGATTTAGATTAGATATCAGAATGAAATTCTTCCCTGAGAGGGTGGTGAGGCCCTGGCACAGGCCGCCCAGAGAAGCTGTGGCTGCACCCTACTTGGTAGTGTTCAAGGCCAGGTTGGATGGGGCTTTGGGGATCCTGGTCTGGTGGGGGTTGTCCCAGTCCACAGCAGGGGGGTAGAACTAGATGGGTTCTGAGATCCCTTCCAACACAAATGAGTTTGTGGTTCTGTGGTTCTATGATCTCTGAAGGAGGTACACTACTGCTCTCTTTCTGAATGTGACGTTAACTGGTTTTGTATTGTGGGAGAAGCAGTTCATATTTTGCACTGGAGATTTAATTAGAAAAACAGTGATATCATGTATTTTCTGAAGATGATGTTATTAGGTGTATTCCTGATTCATTTGTTCAGAAAATTCTTACTTTATGTAATGAAATATTTTAACTTAATTTTGGAACAAAATATTATTATAATTGTGGCAACTAATACCTTTATAATAAAGGGGTCTGCCTTTAGGCTTCCACTGGGTAAGAGATTTTTATGAAAAGACCCCACGGCATCATTTTTGCTGGGCTGTTTTCCTGTAATTATAAGTGCCATCGATTTGTCTATCTTTAAGCCAGAGAAGGTGAAAAAGCTGACAAATCTCATCAGATAGAAGGTTAAATCTAGCTGAGATGGAGTAATATGACTATGATGATCACCTTAAAGGCTTTAACTGCCATCTGCAAATTTAAAAGCTTTTAAATCAGCAAGAACCAGAGCTAAGAGATGTTCAGCAGAGAAAGGCATTCTCTGAATATTTTTCCTCTAGTGTGCTTTATCCCGTGATTCCCTCCCCACCAGCTTTTTTTTTATTCTCCTGTAGGAAGACCAGAACAGCAGAAGTGTAAAAGAGCAGTAGTAGGTAACAGTAGTAGGGACAGAAAGACAGAGAACTACAGCTTCCAAGCCATATGTTTTTTCTGTAATACACATATTTCTGAAAATTCACAGGTTCCAGCATGCGTTAACTATGCTCTCTAACTGCTTAAAATGCAGAGATACACGTGGAAAATAGAGACAGAGCAGATAAAGAACACACAAGGCATCTCTGATACGTTTTGGGCACATTTTGATATTGCATTCCTGATCAGTTGCTGGACAGGTATTTGTACCTGCTTGCTTAGAAGAAAGATAAGTGTCTTTCATAGGAATCAGAGCGGGAAGAACGTGCAGTACAGCTCGCTATGTGCAGAGATGCCCCACGGCCAGAGATGCCCAGAAACCCTGGGTGGGGGAAGCGCAGGGAAGGGAGCACCCCTGCAGCAGGGAGGGGACAGCGGGGAAGAGGGGGTGGGCTGCCAAAATGCACGGCCCCGAGTGCCCC